>CM057456.1:264755000-264862500 GCA_016271365.2 Neoceratodus forsteri
GGGCATTTTCTCATGGTGCCCCTCTTTACTGGGTACTCAGCCCACTGACTGTTGGTCCCCCTCCAGGGCTTTTAAATTGCGGTGCCCCTTTTACAATACCCCAAATAAAATCAATTACATGTGTGTGCTCTGGGCCTTCTGGGGTCTTTTCTTTCCCTTTTTTGGAGCACTCAGCCCACTGATCCTTAAGTTCCCCCTCCTCAGAGCTGGCAGTTAACCCAAGAGGCCCACTGCACCCCTTTTTTGGTTATTAGGGTGCTGGTCCTTTAATTTTCCTTTTCTCTGGGCACCCCACCTGCTGCCCCTTCCTGTACATTTGGGTTCCGGCCCTTTAATTTTTGTCTTTCCCCTTCCCCTGCCCAGTGCCTATGATGCAAGTTCAAACAAAAGACCAGGCACTCAGTCCACCCACTGCCATGGCCCGGGACTTTAGTACTGCTGGGAGGGGTTCGGAAACCTGGCTGTGGAGCTGTGTTCCTACCTGGCTGTTTCATGCTGCTGTGGCTGCTGGATTGGAGCTAAAGGTCCGGTGCACGTTTTCTGCCCGGACCAAATTTTGTGTGGCACCACCTGGTCTGACCCATGGAAGCTTCCCCCCATGTCACTCAGGGTTCTGGGGAAAGAGACGGATCACATCGGAGAACCACACCACCCTCCCACTCAACAGACCCTGCTGCTACTGCCATGTGCCCACCAGACTGAAGAAGGAGGGGACCGATGCAGGGGGAGCCACGCACCAACCAAAGATATGTGCTTACTCCGTGCTCCCCATGTCCTCCACCCTCCGCATCTGGCCGCTGGCTCCTCGCTCTAGCCACTTCCCAGCCCTTTTGTAGGACAAGGGTGGTCCTGGCTTCTGACCAGGGAATTGGGCATGACAAGCCCTGCAGGGAGGATCTCTCACCCATGCCCCCCTTCTTAGTGCTAAATGGTGTGAAATTAAACAAAGGGGAATGGGAGGGGGTCTGTGAAACTTCAGGGAAGGAAGGGGAAAATCGAGAAAGACAGAGAGGAATAGGGAGAGAAAAAAAGGAAAATCGCATCGGGGAGAGGGTCCACATTTTTCTGGTAGTACCCCCTTACTTTGGGGTACTACAATTCCCCCCTTCCTTAAACATACATATCCCCATGTATGGGAGTCAATTATCCTTTTGAGTTTTAAGACAAACAACATTTTAGTACTATTTACTATTTACCTAGCCTGCTTGACACATTACTTTTTACCTGGTCTACTGTAACATTTTTAACCTACCAAACAAAATGAACCAAGAAGAGGGATGGATGGCTTCGAGGTGCCTTCCGGAAGTGGTTCCTGCCTCTCTTGTTAATCCGTCCATCCATCTCGACAGAACTCAGGCAGGACTTTAGCTGAATTCTGTGTATTACCTTTCGGGTTCTGTCCAAAGCTTGGTTCTGGTAGGCATGCCATCCTGGCCATCGGTTTCTGTCCACAATGACATATGGGTCAGGCTCCCATGTCCCGCCACGCCACTCTGACTTTACCAGCACTCGCTGTCCTATAAGCAAGGGTGTTTCCTTATTGCAGGCATCGTCGGGCACTTTTCTGTTGTCTTTGTTGATACACATTTATTGGTTTGCTGGTGACTTAGGTTCTGCTGGAGGAGGGGGTCCCATTTTCCTGTTGGTGGTGCAGTTTAACTGCCAGAACTGACATCTGGATGAGGGGTGCAGCCTGTGTGTCCTGTCAACTGCTGGTTTGCTCATTTAACACTACTGGGCCATCAGGCCCAGGGTATTTTGACAGTTTCTGGGGACATGCACCATTCAGCTGGGTACACTCCACCTTTTTCAAGGATGCCTGTAACTCCACCAAGCATCTGCTGGGCTCTTCCTTTTTCTGTGTTTCGGTGAGCGGCTTGCAGTTCAGATCTGCAGTCATACTATGGTACTTTCTTTTTTTTTTTTTTTTTTTTTTTTTTTTGAAATTACTATTTATTCCTCCTCCCCAGCCTGCCACCTCTGACCTTTCAGGGGAGACAACTGGACATCCCACTGCCCGGAACCCTACCCAAGCAGACCCCTAGGCCCCATGGAGCCACGGATTACCTCCTGGGCGGGGACGAGGTGGGGGGCTTAGACCCCGTAACTTACATTTCATCGGTCTGAGGTCTGCTGGGCGGGCACAGGCAAATCGTGGGCATAGCCATGGTCCTCCCATCTTCCCGGCTGAGGCAGGCTTGTTTCCGCGTTTTCTCCCTCCCTGAGCAGCAAGTAACCTCCCCCGACATCATGACGCATGCACCGACGTCCATGCTGCTCAATGGCCGCCCATCCCCAAATGGAGCTTGCAGTTCCTCGAGCCTCCGCTCGGGGTCATGCAAGTGTCGGGCATCGGCCGAATCCCTCCCCGGAGAAGGCGAGCTGTCACTGGGCGCTCCAGCCTATCTCCCTCCGGCCGACCCACCGATGACCCGAGTCCGCTCCCAAACCCGGGTCACTGGCGTGGTGCGAGGTGTGGCGTCCAGCGCCTCAACCCTCAGCGCCACTGGGCCGGACTATGGTACTTTCTGATATTCTTTGTGTACCAGGCCCTTTCCTCTTCATAGCAGCGGGCTGGCTCCGATTGCTCCTGATCTTTTCCAGTTTGCTGTTGAAGACTTCTTTGAAGGGTTTTACATTTATTTTGCAGCGCTGTCTTTTGCTTTGAGTACTCTACAACTTGCTGTACAAGCTCCTGATATCAGGCCTTCCTTTGGGCATCCCAACCTGGAACCTGCTGGCTCACATCATGGGTGATGGCACTCGCCATAGAGGCAGGCTCCTCCACTCGAGCATCTGGAACTCTAGATGGACTTTCTGAAGATGCCACAGCAGCCTGGTTGCTCTGCTTAATCCTCTCCATCTCCCCTCTTGGTGTCCTCATGCAACTGGTGCCAAGCTCTGTTGATCTCATCGCTTTTGGCATCACTCCCTCATACGGCTGCTGCACAGATCCAATGTTTTTTTCACCTGGGTGTATGTCATTGCCCTGCTCTACCTGCTAATTTGTGTGTCTTCAACCTTGGTTCCTTCTTTTTTCCAGCCAGCGTGGGCACTGCACAACCAGGCACATGACCCCACACTTCATCTCTGCCACACGTGCTGGCAGTTCCCGTACCTGACATGTTAGTGTCCATTCCTCTTTCTCTTCACAGCAGGGGTCCCCTTCCTCTTGGGGATGACCAGTACCCTGACTGCACCCAGGGACTCCCACATGGAGACTGGGCCACTCCTTGCCTCTTTCCAGCATGCTCAGCTACCAAGCTGGACTGCTGCTCCCAAGTTGCTGAGGCTCAGTTACCCTGACAGCCCTTCCCCTTGAAATCCAAGAGGACTACCTCAGGATGTTGCTTTTGTAGAATATGGAATCTGCTTTGGATGGTTTCATTTTTAACCCTTTAGATGAATCTGTCTATCAAGATTCCATTCGGGTTGGGGAACACTTCCAGATCAATTTGTTGAATGGTACAGAGCTCTTCTTGCAGGCTGAGGGCATAGTCATGAAGGGTCTCATCCTCTCCCTGTACCCTGGAGAAGAACCGAACCATTGGCTCTGACAGATTCTTGGGGCCGAAGATGTGGTTTAATTTTTTTTAAATTTGTTCTGCAGTTGCCTTTTCTTCATTTGGCCAGGAGGATGCCTCCCGGTGGGCCATACCTCAGAGTTGTGCTATCAGGATCTCGACTCTCTGAGCTTCAGGCAGGTCATACAATCAGAAGAAGGCTTTCAGCTTGTCAGTGAACTCATGCAGCCTGTTGGTGTTCGGATCCATTTCTTCTCCCGTAAAGGATAGGAGCCATGGCACTCTGAAGTAGTAGGAAATCATCATTAATGGCATGTTCCACACTTCTCCTGAGGATCCTCCTCTTTTTTTTAGGGCAGTTCTCTCCTCTTCTGGACATCTTGGTATGGGTATCTTCAAGCTTTGGACTTCTTGATGTTTCTTACTCTGCTCACTGCGCCAAATGTACTAAGCCAAAGATTCCCAGTGGAATGGGGTTCGAGGCTCGCTAACGATGTCAGGATAGGCCAGACAAATCTGGAAGAAGAGGCAGGAAGCTTACTCAGTGACCAAGATGCAAAAGGTTTATTTATAAGGGATAATAAAAAACAGATAACTGTTTCTACAACACTACAGGGTAAGGGAATAAACAACAAAACATTATGATCAGGACCAACAACTGGTCAAACTAAGAACAGGGGTTAACCCCTTTTAGTACAAGTCCTGCATGCACTTGGCCAAGATGACAAATGGCAGATGAACCAAGCTTGGGCTTTGTGATGAGTAGGCTGATCAGCAGGTAGGCATTGACCCCACAAAGCGCTTTTACAAACAGGCCAAAGTGGGGTGTCCCCTGGATGAACAGAACACAAAGAGGAACACTGCTAGCTGGACAGTGAAGAACTAGACAATCTTCTGTGGCTCCAGGCAAGAAGCTGAAGACTTCTGGCTGGCAGATGTTTCTCTGGATGATCCACAGCAATAACCACTCTCAGGCCCCCAGCACCCAGATGACCTCCCGACAAGAAGACTACTGGTGGTACGATCTTCGGGTTGCCTCTACAGAGCGACACAGGTACACACACACTGACAGATGGCTGGCAAAATAAGAAAAGGGCATGCACGACGTCAACTGTGGTCCCTCATGCTTGAGCCAGGGTGGCCCTAAGCTGACTCATTACTGGATGCCTGACTTGTGGCTCTCTACATTTACCATCATGGGATTGATGCTGGAACACTATGGTGGAACTTAAAAGCAGGTTGACATTCTGGAGGTGGTTCTGCTGCAGATGGCGGATGGGCCAGGGACCTCCCTGGGTCACCGTTGGACTCCGAAGAAGCTGGTCCGGGCAACAAAGGTGAAGCTGGACATCAAGTACACAGGGATGGAATTTGATAACCCAGTTACAGTTGGAAGCAAACAGTTTAGTTTTGTAAGCAAACAGTTCAGTTCTTGCAAAAGGTGCAGTCTCTAGGGGGTGCCAGGCAAGCTACAGTGCAATTTGGGTCGGGTTGGGCTCGGAACACCTCTACGTAACCCTATGGGCAACTTAGGTCATAGGACCATTCCCCCTCCCCACCCAAGCTGCTGCTGTACCTTTAAGGGTCTTCTCTGCTGCGGATATTTCTGCCTAGCCAACCCCTTCATTAATATTAAGGCACACCCCTATCACTGGGCCTGCAGGACTCCCTAGCCTGGCTCTGCCTTCTTCATGAATATTAATTGCGCCACTACACTCATGTAGGGCCTTGTCCTGCCCTACCCACTAATTAATATTCTTGAAGGACAGATCCCTTATGGCTAGCCCCTCCCATTTACTGGTTGGCTATGGGCCTTGATTTCTTGCCCTGCCCCTGGCACAGGATGGTGCCAAAGTAATACAATGGGGCCACAAGCCCACCACTCCCTGCCCTTCCTTTCTGCGGCTGGGGTGTTTCCTCATGGTGTCCCACTTTACTGGGCACTTGGCCCACTGACTGTTGGTCCCCCTCCCGGGGCTTTTAAATCGCGGCACCCCATTCACGATACCCCAAATAAATTCAATTAGATGTGTGGGCTCTGGCCCTTCTGAGGCCTTTTATTTCCCCCTTTTGGAGCACTCAGCCTACCGCTCCTTAACTTCCCCTTCCTCGAGGTTGGCTGTTAACCCAAGGGGCCCACTGCCCCCCTCCCTTTGGTTATTAGGGCACTGGCCCTTTAATTTTCCTTTTCTCTGGGCAGTCTGCCTGCTGCCCCTTCCTGTACTTTTGGGTTCCGTCCCTTTAATTTTTCCCTTTTCTCCCCCCCCGCCCAGTGCCTATGGTGCAAGTTCAAACAAAAGATCTGCCCACTCATTGTCATGGCCTGGGACTTTAGCGCTGCTGGGATGGGTCAGGAAACCTGGCCGTGGAGCCGTGCTCCTACCCAGCCATTTTGTGCTGCTGTGGCTGCTGGAGTAGAACTAAAGGTCTGTGGCACATTTTCCTCTGGACCAAATTTTGTGCACCACCACCTGGTCCAGCCCTTGGAAGCTTCCCCCCACACCACTCAGAGCTCTGGGGAAAGAGACGGATCACGTTGGGGAGCCACACTCCCACCCGATGGACCCTGCAGCTATTGCCACTGCCACACGCCCCGCAGACTGAAGAAGGAGGGGAACGACGCCAGGAGAGCCATGGACCAACCAAAGGTATGTGCTTACTCCGTGCTCCCTGTGTACTCCACCCTCCATATCTGGCCACTGACTCCTTGCTGTAGCCACTCCCCAGCACTTTTGTAGGGCAAAGGAGGTCCTGGCTTCTGACCAGAAGGCTGGGCATGACAACCCTGCAGGGAGGGTCTCCTGCCTATGACCCCCCTTCTTAGCACCAAACGGTGTGAAATTAAACAGAGGGGAATGGGAAGGGGTCTGTGAGGCTTCAGAGAAGGGAGAGGAGAATGGAGGAAGACAGAGGGAATTGGGCGAGAAAAAAAAAAGAAAATCTCTGCATCAGAGAGAGGGTCCACAATTTTCTGGTAGTACCCCATTACTTTGGGGTACTACATGAGAAACACACAGAACTTTTTTTTTTTTAAATCACTTTTTATCCCCCCCACTTCCTGCAGATCCCAACCCTTCGGGACTACCAAAGAGTCATCCTCCTGCCTCACTCGCCCTACGCAGACTTACCTCTCCGTCCCTGTGTAGCTGTGGCTTCCCCCCAAGTGAGGCTAAGGTGGGGCAGGCAAGCATTCCGATACTTGTATTTCATTGGACCAGAGGTAGTCGGGCAGGCGAGGGCATATTGGAGGCATGCTCCAGGTGCTCCTTCTTCCTGGGATTTGCAGGCCTTTTTCTGTTTTTCTGTGGAGGAGTGGCACGCACCCCATGCCAAGGCATCACTGCTGGCATCACCACTCACCTATCCCTCTATGTCTGCTCTATGCTTGCCATGCTACTGGCCTCCGCCAGAGGCCAGTCAAGTGCCAAGCATGGGCCCCCCTCCCTCCCAGGAAAGGAGAGCTGTCCTCCGGATGCTCAATCCTCTCCCTCCCCTGTCAACCCCCGATGGCACAGGCTCACTCCTGAACCTGGGTCACCAGCGTGGCACGAGGTGTGGTGTCCAGCACCTCAACCCTCAGTGCCACCGGGGCAGAACACACAGAACTTTCAATTATAATAGTCTATTAGACTACTTGCCATGAAGAGTCAAGGTAAGGAAGAATAAGTAGGTGTGTATAGTGTCAAGTAGGTGCTTGTAAAAAGTTGTGGGGGTATCGAATATGAGGTTGTGGTAAAGTAGTACTACAGGATAGTGTAAACTGAAGGAGTGATAGGAAGCTGGGGAGAAATTATGCTAAGGCAAGCAGAGAAGGTGATTAAATATATTTAAACAAAAAGCATTCTGAGACCAGTGCAGAATGGACAATCTTGTAAAAACGGTTCATAAAATTTGTGTATTGCACTTACAGTAAGCAGCGATATAGCATACTTTCTTCAAACACTATATGAGTGTCCCACTTGGGTGGGGGAGAAGCTGATTAGTCCAACTGGAACCAGGTCTGTATCTGGAGAGAAAGAAAACAAAAAAAAAACACTAATGACAAAGACACCGACATAGACACAGATATTATATATGAGAACAAAATTCAAGCACATAATACTGAGCAAGGATAAATACTGTTCTGTCAGAATTTAGTCCTTGAGGAAAGGCACAAAATCAACTTCCTCAAGAAGTCCTGTGGGAGTAGTAGTGTTTAATTTGTATTTATTTATTTTTTTATTGAAATGTTTCACCAGGTGGGCACACTGAACAACAAGTTGCTGGTCTCACAGTGCGATCTGGGGGAGGGGTTACATAGGGTTGTGAAGGATCATCAGTTACAATAGTATGTGGGTAGTACAAACAATACAACATTGTAAGATTGTGCAACAGTTGGAACACAAGGTATTGTACAATAAACAGTAGTGGAACATTGGGTAAATTACATGTCCAAAATCATACAAAAGAACATATGAATGTACAAACCAGTAATAATGCGATAAAACCATTTATAGTGCATGAGAGTACCAGGAGCAGGCTTGAGGTAGTATGCAAGTGCTGTTGGAGTAAAAAGGATGGGGTCAGGCTGTGCACACTGGTGACCCAGAAGGGCAGGAAAAGAAGGGGGGGGAGGTAAGAACTGAATATGAGGAGAGGGGGGTAGCCATTTCCTGATTTCCCCCTTCAGGATGTTGAGAACCCTGCCGGGGGGCGGGGTTATGGTAGGAAGGCAGAAACTGGGGATAGGTATTAAGGTGGCTTAAAGCAGGAACAGCTGAGGGAAAGGTAATTGTGTAGGGCAGAGGTAAGGGAGTAGTTGGAGGAGGAGTGATGTATTTCAGGGGGAAGGGAATTCCAGATTTTAGGGAAACAATGGGCAAAACTAGTCTGACTGATGAGGGTGGAGCGGTGAGGGACCATCAAGGTGTGGCGTCATTTGATCTGAGAGAGTGGGTGAGGGGAGGTGGAGTGTAGGGAGAGGATGAGAGATAGGAGGGGAGCCCCCCGAACCAGAATTTGGAGGTTAGTTTGGCACAATGAAAGATGCGTCTGTGAGATAGTGGAAGGAAGGTTAGAGAGCGATAGAGTTCACAGTGGTGGGAGCAGGGAGGGGATTCGATAGCAAAGTGGCAGAAGGAGTTAAAGAGAGTGTCTAACTTGGTCAGAGAAGATTTGGGAGCAGCACCATAGACTACATCACAGTAGTCAAAGATGGGGAGTATCATCTGGGCAATTTTGAGCCTCGTAGTTAGCGGGATGCAACTACGATTCCTGTACAGAGCACCAAGCTTGGGGCGCAGTTTCTTCAGGATACCATTGATTTGTACAGTCAAGTTAAGATTTAATGAAATCATTCACCTTGTTTCCTTCTGTAAAAGTTTTGTGACTCTATCTCCACCCCTTCTAAGTGGTGGTTCATGCTCCAAAGCAGTGAATGACAGCACATTTGGACTAGAATTATGTACTACAGCAAAATGTGTGCTCAGAGCACTTCTGTCACTAGTATTCACAATGGCCCTCACTCTCAAAGTTCCCAAAATGACAAAAGTATATTCTTTTGTCGGTAAAAGCAAGATGGCACCAGGGATGTAGGAGTGATTTAAGGCAACTTACCTTGCGTATCCCAAATGTTCAAGTTTGTATAGTGGTGTTCCCTTTTTTCTTTTTACCTGTTTTGGGCAAAGCTGAGAAGCGTGAAGATGACTGAATGCATTTGAAATGCCTGTGTGGGTGGAAACAGAATTTTCTGGCTTCCTACAATGCAGACAGCAGTCCATGGTGCGTCTGCAGTGTTACTGCTACCCGGGGCAGGAACCTCTGGCAACTCTACCCATCATGAAGTCACCTGCACAAGCCATCCAACCTTTCCAATTCCAAGTGATTTCAACAACATCGAACACACTCCCTCTGGCTTATATGCAGCCATCTTTTATACACCCTTTTCTTTACCATGAAGGACATTTCCCTAGTTATTTGTATCCATGATGGAAATGGACATACCTTAAGGAAACTAACATTATTGCACATGGTGTTATATAGTTACATTTATAAATATATTTATGATAATGTAAATATAATAATGAATATATAAATATTTTGGTAAATTTTTATTAATAAAACTGCAATAATGAACCTAATGGTTGTGGCATATTATTACTATTTATGATATATTTATGATATGTGAAATGCATTATGAAATTCCTGTTATGGTATTGTAAAATCACATGAAAACTAGGGAGTGTTTGGCTTATTGGATTATGGACTTCAGCAACAATTACCAGCAACTGCAGTTAACTTCCCAAAAATGCTTAATAAATATTATTTAAATGATAATCCATGAATTTAGAATCCCTTTTCCCTGGTCATTAAGAAATGAATATTTGAAAGTTTGGATGGGTGTCAATATATAAATATGACTGAGCAGTTCCTTTATAACTCTATGGAAAGTTAATACAGCTAGTTGAAACTGTCCATTTGGAGTTCATAGCCGTAGGTGTTGACTAACTGACCCTTTACCCAGCCGGTAATTTGAGAATCTTGCCTCATATTTTGCCGCATATCTTGGATAGTCCCACACTAGCTCATGATCAAAGGGCTCTGTACAAGAAAACCCTGCAATTTCTGGCAGTGCTGTAGAACTGCCATCTGATCAGAGGGATGCAGTAGAGTCAGCGCTGCCTCCAATGACTTGGTTGACAGAATAGTGGAATGGGAGTAGTGGATACCAGGTTATTTACATGTCTTTGTGCCTCTGCTGATGACAACAGTGGTGGTGCCAATGCCAGAGTGGCACTGGTGCATTCCAAGTGGGGGCTGTGACAGGTAAGGAGTGAAAAGTAGAGTGCTGTAAGCCCCCACCTCCATCCTCATATAGCCAAATTACCCTCATACCAGTTTATGACCTTGGAGCTTGTCCTGGTGTCTGAAGGTTATACTGTGAATGGTGGCCAGCCATTTCTGCCAGTTCAGAAAAGTGGTAGCAGGCAGCCCTAGCCATCTAGTGGACTTGATTCCTGAATACCAAATGTGGGCATAGAAAGGGATTGGCCTGCATATGATCACATGTTCCGTCACCTGCAGGGTGACTGTTGGTCCTATAGTATGTATACCTGGGGGGTTAGCACAGAAAATGAGCCAGCACCCTAAATTGGATGCAACAGATCACTGCCAGCAACAGTGCCTACTGTGTGTGTTTTGTTTTTTGTCACACACACACACACACACACACACACACACACACACACATACTTTGGTTTTGTTTTTGGTTAAGAAGTTTGGGTGATTCCATCAGCAATGGAATCATGTCCAACGCTTTTATCATAATCAAGTTTTTAGTGCCTTACTGCCTAGCTTGCTGCCCTATTTAAATATCCCTAAAAACAAAAAAAACAACAAAAAAAGAAACAGAAGCTCAAGAGTAAGGGATATGTACTGTGCGAAAGAGCTGGGTTGGTTGCTCAGGTTGGGTTTACCATCTTACTGTTTTTAGGAATCTGACCCAAACTTACACAGTCATCCGGACTTTGTTACGGTCCTACATACACTTTGACCATTCTGTGTAAGTTAGAGACTGGGGGTCTTTTCCAGTGTTGTCGATGATTTTCTTGGCTATTAATACCTCCAAAATTTGGAAGTATCTAATCTGCACTTTCCTCCCCTTTTATTAAAAGCCCTAAGGCTATAGGCTATGGCCTTACCAAGACTGAACAAGTTATTACCCAGAATTTCTCAATTTTCCGTCATTTTACCAGCTTATGTAGTAATGTAATTTTCCAGTTTGAGCAATGCTGATGGTGTTCTGAAACTGTAGATAAAAATCTGCAGATCCTTGCTGGTGTTAAATATATCCTATGAATCGTGTTGAATTTATTTTGTGTATGTTTGATTACTAATTCCCGATTCTCCTCGATGGTCCTGGTTCCTGCCTGCAAGGGAAGGAATGACTTGGGCTTCATGCTTGAAGACCCCGTACCCTCAAAACTGCCCTCCATGACAGTGGTTGGCATACAATCTCCACTCCCATGCGTGCCTAAGAACCTCTCTGTGGAAGCACCTGAAGCTCTCCTCGGCATGTGACTGTCCTAAACCTCCCTGATCATCCTGGACCCCTGCACAGCACTCGTTGACATCATCTCCCTCATTTTGACGTAGGTCCCGCTGTGGTAGTATGCCCGACTGGGATTTGGCCCTGTGTGAAATGGTGATACTGCCGGGGTCCTGTGCTGTTGATATCTGTCTGATAAGATACTTGTACATAATAATTAAATTATTGCCTTAGTGTTTTCTGTATTTACTCTATATTGACCTTGCCATCATGTTATACTAAATAATCTTACTGTGACTGTCATGCTTCTCCTACGGTCAATGTACCTGCCTTGCTTGTGTAAAAATGTACTCTGTATGTATTGTAACTACTGTACTCTCCCGGGTCGTACCTGAAAATAGGCATATGGTTTGTCTAGTGTACTTACCTGGTTAACAAAAGCTAAATAAAAATAAATAAGAAGCATGTCTGATAACTGAATGCTGAGCAGCATTACTGAACAACATCTGAACTTGTAAATTGTATGCACTCCATATAATATGTGAACGAATCATTTACTAACAAGAGGAGAAAATTATACACTGATTTTTTTTTGCCTTTATTGCAAGCCTGGAGTGGTGTAAATTTGTTACTTTATAAGCTCTGAACAAACTTGGAATGCTGACTCCGTATTGAAATATCTGGCATGTGTGTGAACTTTTTTTTGTTTATATTTCCTTATCCATATAAAGTCTTTGACTCCCATTTTTACGTTCGCTTGCGCGCATGCGCAAGGAACGTCTTGGGAGAATGGGACACTTTGGAGGTGTGCCCCTTCCCTGCAATCCCCTGCTCCATTGAGCAGGCGTGGCAGTCCTGCACCAATCAGATGCGGTGCTGTGTATGACAGCAGTGGTCTTCTCTTCAAAGAAAACCACCGCTGTCATACACAGCGTCGCATCACCCCTCACCGAAGGGTGATTTCGCAGTCACTGCACAGTCACTGCCTGAAATCACTCTTCAGGCCTGCATAATGCCATGACAGTGACATCATTCATGAGAAGGGGTCCCGAAAACCCCATGTTGAAAATTTGGTGCAACAATTCCAAAAAGTGACTTTTTTACGAGTGTGCGTTGCGCAGTTCCTACGCAGGCTCATAAGTTTGCGAATTTTCAATATTTTCACTCCAGATTTTCAACATTGCCATTTTACCACACCTTCTTATGAGTAGTATAGCTGTCATTTTTCACAGCTCACCCAAAATGTGTTTCCGCCCATGTAGCGCACAATGGCGCAATTGGTGTGTGAAATCAATGTATGGGACACATTAAGAAAATCACAGTGACACTGTTCATGAGCAGAGGTCTTAAAATGGCTATGTTGAAAATATGGTGAAACAATTCCTAAAAATGACTGTTTTACAAACGTGCGTTGCGCAGTTCCTATGCACGCTCGTAAGTTCGTGAATTTTCAATATTTGCACTCCAATGACTTCCAAATACCTAAACAGCACATAGAAGCAAGCAACATTCAGCATTGACAAATGCTTGTATTTCTTTGTCACTGATTTTTTTAAGCCATGTCCAAGTGCCAAATACCACTGCAAATACCTGCAAGCGAACGTTCGGCATTGACAAATGCTTGTTTTCTATATGGTGCTGGGTCACTAAGTTTTGAAAAATATATTTTACAAATTAAACTTTAGTGGGGATAAATACTTGAAACCTTCTCACTATTTCCTGAAAATACAAGCCTAACTTTAATCCAAAAGGGTGTATGTGACCCATGTACTATATAGTTTATTCAAACATTGGTGCATATTTTTGTAGCATGTGTTGGACTCTTTGGCTTGAGAATTAAAGAGGGACTCTGGCCAAAAATGCTACATAGCAGAATTAGAATAAGCATGCCCCCAATAAAGCGCATATCAAATATTAGGTTTCTATGTTACTTCCATTTTAAAGTTATGGGCTATTTTGTAACCCTGATTTCACTACCTGTTCAAAAAAGCCAGTTTCAGTGAAGAGCTGCTGATGATGTCATCTCCTGAACTCACAGGCTAGTCCTCCCTGTCAGCAATCTTATAGGATCTGTTTCTCTGATGGTTTAAGATCATTCTGCAATGGTTTTCAAAGTGAAACAGGCAACACCATTCTAAAAAACATTGCTATAAAATCTATGTGTTTCAGGTTTTGTAACAAAGTTGGCAAATATGTATTTTTAATGCTTTTTTGGTGTGGTTTATTTCTCTAGAGTTGCAGGATGCTGAGTCAACATGCCTCCAGGCTGCTGACGCCATTTGTGGTGTTACTTTACAGTGCTTGTTAGGAAGTTGTATTGCTACAAGTGTTGAAATGTTGGTAACTTCATTGCTGTTTGTCAGTTTCTGCTTTACAATAAGTTTTAATAGGGGCCTTATATGTGTTAATTCATACTAGGGGTGAAAGTGTTAGCCCTGATAAAGCAATCATTTTAATGTGAAGTACAACACAGATGAGTCTGAACGCAGGTCAAGAGACAACCTGCCAGGGAGAAAACAGAAAATGAGCTCTGCTCAAATGAGTATCCCATTCATTCATGCTTTGATGAGGAATAAAATAGTGATTGATTGATTGATTGATTGACTGATTGATTGAACATTGAACTGACTACTGCATAGAAACTCAAAGTTAGGTTTCAAAACATCATTACCCCTCCCAACCCCATTTACAGTGTGATGGATAATTGTTTTAAGGGGCTATTCTGAGAAATCACCTCAATTGAATGACATGTGTGAATGATCACAGCCTTTCACCACATCACAGATATCCAGTCTGCAAATCTCATAGCAGTGTGTTATGACTCAGCACCCAGCAACCCTGGAAAAAAGGATCACAACAAAAAACCACCAAAAACAAACAAACAAAAAATGCAAATGTGCCAACTTTGTTACAAAACCTGAAACACACATCGTTTTTATAGCAATGTTTATTGAATGACCCTGCCTGTTTTACTGGTGAAAACCATTATATGTAATCTTTAAACTTTGAAGAAACAGGTCCTATAAGCTTGCTGACAGGGAAGACTAGACCGTGAGTTCAGAAGATGACATCATCAGCAGCTCTTCACTGAACCTGGCTTTTTTGAACAGGCAGTGAATTTAGGATTCTAAAATGACCTGTAGCTTTTAAACAAAGCAACTTAAAGATATTATTTTTGGCATGAGGCTGATTGGGGCTATGTTGATCCATATTCTGAATTTATTAATGCCACTAATTCTTACCATAGTCCCTGTATAATTTTGTCATACCCAATGTGTACCCAATTCTGCATTTTGGTAAAAATATAATTACCAGTACTTCTATATGAGTAAAGCTCACTTCAAAGCTCCCATGATTCTGTGTTAAACATCAAGGCCACATATAGTTTCTGCTATGTCAAAAGTATATACTGCAAAAAAAATTAGGGATTTTTTTCCCTAAAGCCTCTGTAAGGCTAAAAATAAATTCTTACAGAGCATTTAGACAGAGATAAAGAACTTCACCCTGCAAGTTTTGAAAAGAAAAGAGGATCTGCATGAAATGCTCTGCAAAAAAGAGCAGAACGCTATACTCAACACAGATGTGCAGGTACTGCAGATTCAGCTGTTAATGATACTGCTTCTAAAAACTCTAAATCTGCTGGGGACTTAGTAAAAAATATATGAAAAGCAGGGGAAGGAAAACATAATTGAAACCCCAAGAGATGAAACACTAAAGAATGAAGTATTTTTTTTACACTGTAAATGTGTAAATCACTGTTTAACACAGTATGTGTAACATTAATTCACAATTGTGTCATATTTATGAAAACAGTGATTTACACAATTGCAGTGTAATAAAATGACACTTCATAAGTGTTATTTTTACACAGTAAGTTTATAAATAACTATTTAACACAGTGTGTGTAATATTAACTCACAAATGTGTTAAAAAATAACACTTAATTTTGTTGATAAACAGTACCCAGAAATGGTATAGTGCTGTACTACAGTAATTAATTAAAATGTTTTTGCAAGCAGCAGTGTGATTTTTATTTTATTTTACAGCTTTAACAATGTTTCTATACATGTTAAAATATGTACTATTTTAGAGTTGAGCCAGTATAAATTCCATCATGTTAATTTGCATATACATCCCATGATGCTCTGCTTAATTTGGTGTGTGCAATTGTGTTTTTCTTTCAAATTTTGCTAAATGGACAATACCTTTCCAGGGTAACCTTTGGTCCAAGGAATTTGCTCTGGGGTTATTATCTTTTGCAGTTATTCTCTTCTCAACTATGGGATCCTCATAACATTAAAAAGTAAGACCCTCATAGTATCCCCAGGGCTCCTAAGCCCTACGTCATGATGCAATTACAGCATATTAATGAGTGCTAACAAGAACATATCATGTGTGAAGGTTTGGTGTGCATTGTCTTTGTTTCATTGAGAGGCCTGTTAGTACTAAAATTATAATTCTTTAATTCATGTTTGTGATTAAGAATTGTGTTTTCCATTCAATCTTTATGAGTTTAATATATTTCAGAATTCAACACTCTTATGTGTTGAATTAATACATTTAATATGGCCATTTTAACCCATGAATGTATTTGTAAAAGCTACACAATGTGTGTTGAACAATTTACACACCATTGTGTGCAATTTATTTAACGTACACTGTTTTCCCTAACCGCACTAACTGCTGCATTAAAAGTCTCCCTTATACTTTTAGGTAACCCATCCACTTAAACCTTAGCATTTAGTCACTTGCTTTAGCTATAAGATTGCCTAATCAACTGCTTCCTACTACAACACTGTTTACCCCTAAAATGTCTTATGGTAATTATGTAGTGTCCTACTGACTGTATACACTGCACTATTCCTTGCAACCTGATGCTGTTGTATCTTCTTATGAAGTTATGTTGTGTTGTACTGTCCTATTGTACTGCACTGTCCTATGTTATCTGACATTGTATTTCTCCCGGGTCATGCCTGAAAATAGGTAGTTTCTGTCTAGTGCACTTACCCGGTAAACAAAAACTAAATAAATAAATAATTTGCAGTCAAATTTAACACTTCCTTTCTAAGAGTGTACCATTTTGTTACACTCTGAGGGGCATGAAAATGGCCAAGTAGATACTCAAAATGTTGAGCTGGGAGAAAATCTGAAAGAAGCAAATTTGTTTGCAATATTTAATCAACATGCAAAGATGGCAGTCTGCACCACAGAACAACCTTTCAACATACAACACTTTTCTAAAGGCCAGCAAAGTTCAAAAGATGAAACAGATGCATTTCACGCACTAGAGGACAAACAAATAGACATGCAAAGTAAAACAAACAACTCTAGTAGTAGCTACAGTATGTAAGCATTAATCCATGACGCTGCATGGTTCTACTGTAGAACTAATCCATGCCTGGGGGGAGGTTGGGGCATGAGGCCGCAGCCTGTTCAGCACAATACACAATTCTATGTTCCAACTACCTGTGTCTGTCTCTGTGTCAGTGTTTTATTGTACTTGCTAATATAGGATGTCATGTTACAATCTCTTATCAAGCATAACTCCCTGTTTCTGCACTTGCCATGTTACAAGTGCATTAATCCAGTCCACAGCATGGTTCTACTGTAGAATTAATCCATGCCTTGGTGGTTGAAGGCACAAGGCTGCACCCCCCCCAAGGCATGGATTAATTCTACAGTAGAATCATGCTGTGTCGTGGATAAATGCTTATGGAGATCAGGGACCAGATTTACAAAAGTTTGAACTGGCACAAACCAGATGTTGCATGGAAGTGGTATTCATAAAAGCCCAGTTTGCACCCGCAAACCAGGTTTGTGCCAGGACAACATGTGGAGGGGGCTGCTATGCAAATGAAGGGTAGGGGACCTGCATACTGGTGCTCTCTCATTCGCAAAGTATTTGCTCCATGCCAAGCCCTTTTTCTGAGTCCCATTGTGCCAGCAAATACTGCCAAGGAAAACCTCCTAACTCCACACAACCCTAGTGGTTGGCAGAGGAAGTGCAAGGTGACCCCCCCAAGCCACAGCACAGTATCCCTGGCAGTCTAGCAGTCACTCACCCCACCAAACACCCTGCCCATTATGGAGTTCAATGTCCCTGGTAGTCTAGCGGTCCTCCCCACCCAACGTCCTTCCCATTATGTATTGTAATGCCCCTGGTAGTCTAGCATCCCCCAGCTGACACCCATCCTGTTATGTAGTGCAATGTCCTTGGTGGCTAGCACTCCCCCCAGCTGACACCCAGCCTGATATACAATCAAATGTCCCTGGAGTCCAGTGGCCCCACCCCCTACCTGCACCCATGGCCTACCCACAGTAAATGTTCCCTGGCATCTAGTGGTCCTACCCCCTTCTCCATTCTCCAATCACTGACCCATTGTGTATAACATCTATATTCCTCCGGTAGTCTAATGGTCCCTTCCCCTCCTTTGTTCTCTGATTGCCAGCCCATTATGCTGACAATAATGACCTTGATGGGCTAGTGGTTCTCCCACCCTATTCCCACTCCCTCCCTGTCAGAATTATGACCCTGGTCACCAAGCAGTCCCCTCACCCATCCCCAACCTGCCTGTAACTTAAATAGTTACCCTGGTGTTCTAGAGGTCTCCCCCCACCCATCCGTGATCTGCCCATAAGAGGAATGGTATTGTTTTCCCAGGTGCCTAGTGCACCCCCTACCCCCACCCTGGCAGGTAGTGTCCCACCACCCCACTCCCTCCATCTTGAACCCAAGCCAGCGACAAGAACAGCCCTCCTCTTTCCACCATGACTGGCCACCAACTGAGCTCTCAATGAGCATGTACAGTAGAAGCCACTTTAAGGGTATGGCTCCGTGGTGGAGTATTCATCCCCCTTAAAGTGGCCATCTTGATTAACAGAAGTACATCAGAGCAATAAAGAAAATAAATTATGGGCATATGGAAAACATTGAACAACTAACGTGATGCACATCCTACACTGACTGACGCAGACAGCAGAGACAGGATAGCACTGTTTATGGTTACAGTTCTTTCATTGAACAAGTTCTGGTTGTCTCCATGATTAAACTGTATTATAGAGCATAAAAGTTCTTTTAAAAGAAGCACACTTATCTTTGAGGAGGAGGTCAGGAAGTACTGAGTAAGGTCAAGCGCTCCATTCCTTGATCTGGTAATGGTTCATGCCAGCTTAGCTGAAAAAGTCTGTGATTTTCTTTTCTTTAGCCTCAGTTGACATGCAACTTAGGATGGCTCCTTCCAGGTCGAATAGCTGTTCCCACTACTGTATATGTTTGTACTATAAACACCAGTCATGGAGGGGTCTGATGTGAGCTATCATTACCTTGTTCATGATCGGTGTGGAGGCAAGGTGGTTTACATCATTGGGATCCTCTTCAGCTTTGGCTGGTTCATCTTGTGACAAGGAGTCACAGATGGCACCTACTGTTAGTTCTCCTTCTGTTTCTTCTTTGTCATCGATCTCCACAAAATGAAGGAACTCTTCTTTAGTGAAAGTTGAAGGTCTTGGAACATCAGCCAGGGGGTTGTCTTGCACATTAGTACCCTCTGCTGGCTCCTTGGCAGTACTCACTCAGTGACATTGGCTGACAGTTCAGAGCAAGCTGTCATTCACTGAGCGTATACCCAATTCTCCTATGCTGTTCCATCTCAGTTCCATGAGTAAGTAAGCTGAGATGTGTACAGTATAGGAGAATGGGGTGAGCATTAGTGTTCACAATCCCAAGGCATACCCCCCCATGCCTGTTCCTATGTGTAAGGTGTTGGTTGGGTGTTAGGGTTGGAAAGCCAGAGTGGGGGTGGGATATTAAGGTTGGAAACTCTAAAATCGCATTTCCCTACTTTTGTCACTGCAGCCCTAATGGTGCATTAACAAAGTTTTGTGCAGAGAATATCCTTACTTTTTGATAAAGTATAAATATAGACTTATTTGCTTGTGGGAGTGCAGGGTCCAGAGGGCCCTCCACTGCCATGTATGCATAAGACTTGTGCTCCCAGCATTCCATAATGGTATTCATATTTGCATTTGGGAGCGCACAGTGCCATCTATCCATAGTGTTTGTGATATTATAATCATATCCTTATTTCCATGTGGGTTTGCATGTGGGAGGGCCCTGCACTCCCATCCATGCATAATTTTTAAGATAGTGTAGTAATAACCTTCTTTGCCTGTGAGAGAGCAGGACCCAATTGTGTAGTGTGCAGACCCAAAGAAACACCTGACATTACATTGTTCTCATACAGAAAACACAGGAAAATGTGAAACCTATGTAACTTGACATCAAATTAATATATTTTCATGAAACCAGCAAAAGACACATAGGTGGGGCAAGCCGTCTGCACCCTGGAAATTTCAGAAGAAAATTGCAAACTGTTTCTTCACAGCATAGTGACAAAGAAATGGCACTATACACCTCCCATTACAATGTTATCCTGTGAGAAACAAAGCAAAATATAACCCCACAGAACTCCAGAACAAAATAATATATTTTTACCAAACCATTAAAACGCACATCTGTGGGGCAAGCCCTTTGTACCCTGAAAATTTCAGACCAAAATAACAAGCCATTTTACATACGAACATATGAATGTTGCCAGCAGAAATAGGCCATCTGGTCTATCAAATCTGCTTGAGTTTGCAACTAGCACCCTCACCTTGCAGCTGCACTGCCCCCTTCCCTTCCCAGTTGCACCTCCTCGCCTAGTCCCATCCCCTTTTGAAACTACCCACTGTCTTACAGGCTACCACCTCCTCTGGTAGAGCATTCCATTCTGCCATGACCTTCTCCATGAAAAAGTGTCTCCTCATTTCCGTCCTAAATCTTCCCCCTTCAAATCTAAGATCGTGCCTTCTTGTGTCCCTCCACCTCTTCAGCCTGAGTATCCCTTCAGTGTCTGTCTTGTTTATCCCCATTACATACTTCAAGGTCTCAATCATATCCCCCCCCAGTCCCTTCTCTCCTTCAAGGAGTACATGTTCAACTCTGTCAGTCTCTCCTCGTATGGTCTGTCCTCCAATCCTTGAATTATCCTTATTGCCCTGTGTTGTACCCCTTCCAGTAATTTCACATCCTTCTTCAGATATGGGTGCCAGAATTGCACACAGTACTCCATGTGTGGCCTGACCAGTGCCCTGTAGAGATGCAGGATCACCTCTCTGCTCCTGGAGGAGATCCCTCTCTTGATACAACCCAGCATCTTGTTGGCTTTTGCTGCTGCCCTCCTACACTTCTCTGTATTGTTCATCTTCCCAGTTACAACCACCCCTAGCTCCTTCTCCTCCTCGGTGGAACCTAGCTGCACCACTTCCAGCTGGTAACCCCTTCCTGGGTTCTTTGCTCCGAAGTGCAGGACTTTGCACTTTTTTGCACTGAAACCCAACTGCCATGCTTCTGACCACTCCACCAGTTTTGTCAGGTCATCCTGCAGCCCTTGCCAATCTGCTATATCATCCACCACCACCCCCAATTTGGCATCATCAGTGAATAAACTGATCTTATTCTTGACACCATATGAGATGTCCACTATGAATATTCCAAACAGCACTGGCCCCAGTACTGATCCCTGTGGCACCCTGCTCGTCACAGCCTTTGGGGATGAGAGTTCCTCCCTACCACTATTACCCTATGATGTCTCCCCTGCAGCCAATTCTCTCTGCTGTCTCCCCTGCAGCCAATTCTCAATCCATTTAACCATCTTGGTCCCCACCCCACATATCTCAACTTCCCTCCCAACCTCCCATGCAGCACCGAATCGAAGGCCTTACTGAAGTCCAAGTATATGACATCCACCGCATGACCCTTGTCCAGTTCCCTCATGACCCAGTCATAATACTCAACTAGGTTCGTCTGGCAGGATTTTCCAGGGACAAACTTATGATGGTGACTGTCCTGGAGCCCATTGTCTTCCATAAAGGTCACCAGCCTTTCCTTAAGTATTGTCTCCATCAACTTCCTCACGATGAAAGTTAAGCTTACCAGCCTGTAATTACCTGGCTCATCCTTTGGTCCTGTGCTGTGACAAAGTAACAGCTATCTTAAAAATCCTTTTCTGCAAATTACAAAAAGAATCCTTTTCCACAGTTTCTTTTTTCGCAATTTGCAGTAAAAGAAAATCTTTTATTGCAGATTGTGGAAAAAGATCCTATTTTACAGCATATGTTTTCCATGGTTTGTGAAAAAGGATTTCTGAGGCTAAAAAAAAACACATTTGTGAATAAATTATAAAAAAATAACCCCAGAATCCAATTCTACAGGCCCCGACTACATAAACACAACTGTTGGTGTTTAGTAAAGCCCTCTATTTTTTTAGTAATTTAATTTTGTTTCCCTCGATAACAGAAAACAAGATGGCAGCAGCATTAAAAAAGATTCTGCATTTGCAGCAAAAGATCCCACATTTATGAAAAAGGATTCTGCGTTTGCGATAAAGAATCCTTTTTTGAGTGGAACATCTAATTGGTCCCATAGGAAACAATGGGAAATTTAAAAGTTTAATAACTTTGGAACTGATTAATATTTTTTCACCAAACCTTCAAAAGGCACATCTATGACCCAAGCCCTGTAGACCCTAAAAGTTTCAGATCACAATTCTAAACCGTTTATGTACAGTGGTGTGATAAAGAATTTCACCAAAAGTGGTAATTTTCACATTTTGTGACAATCCATATCGCCACACCCACACATCCGACCAGTACGAAACTTGCCACATCAAGAGATCTTTGTTCCTTGATGGGGCTTGCAAAATGTCATGAGAATCTCTTGGATGGTTACAAAGTTATTAAATTTCAAGATTTTCAGTTTTACAAAGAAGTGAAGACTGACTCCTAATATAGGAGCACAACCGTGCCCCTATAATATATATTCTTTGCAAAAAAAACAACTTTGTTAATGCACTAGTTAGGGTTAAAGTGACAAAAGTAGGGAAATATGGCACTAGGGTTCTCAACCCTAACACCCCACCCCCACCCTGGAAGTAGAAAATCAGACATGAGGTGTGCTGTGGGGGTCTCAAGCCTAACACTTACCCCATCCCATCACTTCCCTACCTTTGTCACTTTAACCCTAACTAGTGCATTAACAAAGTTTTTTACAAATAATTTCCTTACTTTTTGAGATAATATAATTGCATCCTCCACTATAATATATCGTGTAGCCTTATTTGTCTGTGGGAGCCCATAGATGTGTAGAAGCATATACCAGTAGAATGCCCTACACTTCTATTTATAGGGCAACAGAAACCAAATTGTCAGCATAGCCATCTTATTACCCCACCTTATGTATCCAGTACAGAACATTTTTGAATGCCCACCAAAATGTAATTCTGTGCAACTGCAATGTCATTCTGTGCTACAGATACGAAAACACATTTTGGCCAGATTTGAAAAATGACAGCTGTGACATACATGAGGTGATGTAATAAGAAGGCTATGTTGAAAATTTGGGGTCAAAAATATTTAAAACTTCCAAAGTTATGAGTGTGTGTAGCAAAATTGTAATGAATGGTCATAACTTTGGCATTGTTACGTATTTTGACCCCAAGTTTATGACCCCACCTCATGAACAAGGGCAGGAAAAAAATTTCAAAACACAAACAAAAGGTGAATTCTCCAAGTGACCATGAAATTACCTTTCTGGCAGGACTTGCATAATGTTAGTCACATTGTTCATAAGGTGGGATCCTCAAAAGATCATGTTGAAAATTTGGTGTAAAAATGTCCAAAAATGGCTGAATTATGCATCAAAGTTAAAAAACCCATTGAAATACATTGAACCGCATTTACCTTAGTTTCTCATACTGCAGTTGCCTGTTCCAGCAGCAAGACATGTCTTTGATTGGAGAGTAGATCGCGAACCTGGGACCTGTTCAGGGGAGTAAGGGTGTGTGGAGTGTACTGGGGTGTGTGGGGTGGTGGGTGTTGAGTGGGAAGTGGGGGTGTCAGGGTCAGATCAGAGAAGGACAGTTTTCTTTTTTACAGGAGAAAAAAAATACAATGACTTTTCTTTATTTCAGATCTGGACAGCTGTCAGAGGGTGGAAGGGGTACTAGACAGCAGGGATAAGAAAAAAGCATAACAAAAAAGGGAATCAGAGGGTGGGTGGTGCCACTAGACACCAGGGATAACAAACGCAGTCATGAGGATGGCAATCAGAGGTCGGGGGTGCCAAAAGACACCAGAGATGAAAAAATAATGGGAACAGTGATTGGAGGGTGGGGGTGCCACTAGACACCAGGGATGATAACAAAAATAATGGTGACAGTGATTGGAGGGTGGGGCGGGCCACTAGACACCAGGGATGACAACCATAACTGGGATGATGATCAGAGGGTGGTGGGGCCACTAGATACCAGGGATGATAAAAAAAGTAATGGGAATGGCGTTCAGAGGGTGTGGGACCACTTGACACCAGGGATGATAAAAATAATGGGGACAGCAATCGGAGGGTGGGTGGGTACCACTAGATACCAGGGAAAGGATTTTAAACCACAAAAAGAATCCTCTTTTGTGAGTCACACTATGTGGTTACACTATGTTCAGGAAGGACAGGGGGGAGGGAAGGGGAGGAGGGGTAGCAATGATAGTCAAAAACTGCATTGGCATAGGGGGAGTAAAGGAGGTGGAGGGAACCGTGGAGGTGATTTGGGTCACCTTGATAACAAGGGGGGGCAAGAGAGTAAAAATAGGAGTGGTGTATAGACCCCCTGCCCTGGCGGAGGAGCTGGAGGACAGCCTGGTGGCAGATGTTAGGAGACACTGCAGACTGGGCAGAGGAACGGTGGTGGTGTTAGGGGACTTAAACATGCCAGGAACAGACTGGGAGACTATGACATCCTCTGTGACCAGGGAGCAGAGGTGTTGGATGTCTTCAAGACGCGTTCCTAACTCAGCAGGTGAGGGAACCAACCAGGGAGGCACGGGTACTGGATGTGGTCCTGGCAGACAGTGACCAGATTGGGGGCCTGGAGGTGAGGGACCCATTGGCGGGGAGTGACCATGCCACGGTCTGGTTCTGCCTGGACCTAGGAGGGGTAGAAGGCTGCACAAAGACGGAAGTAACTGACTTCAGGGGGGCGGATTTTAAGAAATGGGAAGGATCCTTAAGGAGCATTTGGATGGGATTGGGTCAGACATGGACGCTGATAGTAGGTGGGAAATCATCAGGAGAGGGGTGCAGGATGCTACCAGCATCTGTGCAAGAGTAAGGCGAAAATCGTAGGGGCCCAAAACCCTGTTGGTGGACCGGGAGGTCCAGGAGGTGGTGCGGGAAGAAAGCAGCCTATAAGAAATTCAAGTGCTCAAGGAGTGAAAGGATCGAGGAGTATGAGCTGATGGCTAGAAGGGCCACTAGAGTGGTGAGGCGGCTAAGGCAAGGAAGGAGCAGAACCTGGCCAGGGAAATTAGGAGCGGAAAAGGGTTCTTAGATACATTGGGGAAAGACGTAAGGGTGAAGGGGCAGATTAGCAGGATTAAATCAGGGGAGATGGGCACAAGACCGGGGAGCAGGCTGAGGTACTAAATGAGTACTTCACCTCAGTTTTCACCAGGGAAAATGGGGATGCTGCATCATACATGGGAGGAGACAGAGATAATGAGGAGGGGGGACCCTTACCAATCGGCAGGTCTGGGGAGAGGGGGAGGCATCACTGGCAGGTGGGGGAGGCTAAGCAGGGAGAAGAGGTACCAGAAGTGGAAATCACAGCAGAGAGAGTGAGGGAAGCCCTCAGCTCCCTTAAGACGGAGAAAGCACCGGCTGGATAAATTACATCCTAGAGTGCTGAAGGAACTTGCAGATGTCCTGGCGAACCCTGGCAGAGCTTTTCACCATCTCTGAGGACAGGGTGGGTGCCCAAGACTGGAAGGTGGCGATGTAGTGGCCTATCCGCTGGGGGGATCAAGGGAGGTGGTAGGGAACTACAGGCCTGTCAGCCTGACATCGGTGGTGGGCAAGGTGATGGAGGGCATTGTCAAGGAGAGGCTGGGGGACCTGGATAAGTCAGGGTGCCTGGACGATAGACAGCATGGATTCATCCCAGGAAATCGGGTCAGACAAACCTGGTGGAGTTCTATGACTGGGTGACAAGTGCCTTGGACCTGGGTAGACCAGTGGATGTCCTCTTTCTAGACTTCAGCAAGGCATTTGACTCTGTTCCTCACGTGGCCTGTTGGATAAGCTAGGAGAAATGGGGGTGGGAAACCAGATGATCAGATGGATAGGCAATTGGCTCCAGGACCGGACCCAAAGGGTCGTAGTTGGTGGGATAGTCTCATCCCCAAGGAGGGTCATTAGTGGGTCCCACAGGGATCAGTCCTTGGGCCCTTCTGTTCAACGCCTACCTATCTGACATAAGGACAGGAATCAGGAGTGAGATGAGTCTCTTTGCAGATGACTCGAAACTGAGGGCGGTGGTGGATGGGGAGGAGGGGAGGGTGGCCCTGCAGGGGGACCTGGAGGCTCTGGAAAGATGGTCTAGAAAGTGGAAGCTGAGGTTCAATGCAGGGAAATGCAATGTACTCCACCTGGGGGCCAGAAACCCAGGCCAAGTGTACACCCTGGGGAAATACTACAAGTCTCAATGGCTGAGAGGGACCTGGGGGTGGTGGTGGATGTCAAGATGAACAACTCTGAGACTTGTAGGAGGGCAGCAGCCAAGGCCAACAGGATGCTGGGATGCATCGCTAGGGGGATCACCTCCAGAAGGAGGGAAGTGATACTCCCTCTGTATAACTGCTTGGTGAGGCCGCACCTGGAGTACTGCGTGCAGTTTTGGAGGCCACACTTAAAGAGGGACATTAACCTCCTGGAGAGGATCCAGAGGAGGGCAACCAAAATGATTTGGGGCTTGGGGGACAGGACCTATGAGGAGAGGCTCGAAGAGCTAAATATGTACACATTGGAAGAGAGAAGGGACCGGGGACATGATAGAGGTCTTCAGGTACATGAAGAGGGTAAATGGGGAGGAAAAGTCAGGTGCTTGAAGGAAGGAGGAAGGGCCACTAGAGGGCATGGGTGGAAGCTGGAGGGGAAGATTCAGGGAGAAAGGAGGAGGTGCTACTTCACTGAGAGGGTGGTGGAGCCATGGAATGCACTACCTAGGGGCTGGTGGAGGCAGAGACAGTGGAGGAGTTCAAGAGGGGGTGGGACAGGTACAGGGGAAGGGTTCTGGAAGCAAAATCCAATGCAGCAAGAATATCCGGAACTGGGAAGGGAGAAGCCAGAGAAGGCGAGGGGGACAGCAAGGTCAGCACCCAGGGTGGGGGCTGACCAAACGAGCAGACACGAAAGACCGTTAGGCCTATTCTGCTGGCATTTTAGTATGTTAGTATGAAAAGAGATTTACAATGTTAAAAAAACCTTCAAGGGCACTTCTGCAACAAATAAATGCAGAATCCAGCTGATGGGGTTTCGATATGCAAGCTACACCTCTTGGTGTCTACTAAAGACATCATTTTGTTGATTTATTTAAATTTGTTTCCCTCACTAACTGAAAAACAAAATGGTGGTGGAATGAAACAAGATTTCTCATCTGTTCATAGGTTCATAGTAATTTACAAGTTCAGTAGGCATTGCTGCCTTTAAATGAACTCGTCTCTCATACCTTTCATGGGAGGAAGGTGTATTTTTTTTATCCCCATGTATGTATCTAAATTTTGTTTAAATATTGTTAAGTTATTACTATTAGTTACGTGTTGTGGTAACAAATTCCACATTGTTATTATTCATTGTGTGTAAAATGTACTTCTTTTATGTGTTCCATTTCTTTCACCAATAAATTTTAATGTATTTGTTCTAGTGGTTTTTGTGACTGTGTGACTTATGAGTCCTATTGTTTCCTTTAAGTATTCATCTTTAATAGCTTTAAAAGCCAAGCATAGATCTCCTCTGATTTGTCTGTATTATGTCGAGTATTGTTTAATGTTACTTAATCTATAACTATAACTGTGATTCTGTAATGTTTTGATCTTTTTTGTGATCTTCCTTTGTACCCCTTCAATCAGCCTCTTGCTCCTTTTAGTGTGAGGTGCACAGAACTGTGCACAGTACTTGAGGTGCAGTCTCACCAAATTGTTGTACAGGGGCATAATCACCTCTATGTCTCTACTTGTGATATTTCTCGAAATGCAACTAGTAATTTTATGACACTTTTTGGCTTTATCTATGCTGTTCCTGTCAAAAGATAAATCATAAGAGATTATCACGCCAAGATCTTTTTCTTCAGTGGTACTGTCTAGTATAGTGTCATTCAGTTTATATTGTAACATCTGTGACACAGGATGACCCACCTTCGAAAAGGATTGCCCATCTGTGACAAAGGATCCTTTTTTGAGCTGAACATCTATAAATTCACATTGAAAATAATGGGAAATTTAAAACTTGATAACTTTGGAACCAATTAATATTTTTTCACCAAGCCAGCAAAAGACACATTTGTGAGGCAAGGGTTTTCTACCCTGAAAACATCAGACCACAATTCCAAACCATTTGGGAAGTACAGGTGAACAAAGAAACAACCAAAAACATGTAAAGTACACAGGCCCGGATATTCAGAAGGGTTGCGCCCTGTTCAAACGGGGATTGTGCCTGGCACACATCCCGATGTGCCGGAGCGCATCAGTAATGTATGCGGCGCAGGTGGGGGGGCATGCCCATGCATACTCCACACATCCCGATATTCAGCCCAGGATGTGCTGAGTCCATGCATGCACAACCCCTACTTGCGCTGCACACAGGTGAACCAAAAAAAAAGGAACAACAGCTGGCCACCCACAGGTGAGCTGCCATATTGCAAGGCGCAACATGGCAGCTGCCACCTGTGGGTGGCCACCTGAGCTCTGGCTGCACCTTCGTGGTGGCGCCCCCCCATGCCTGATCATGGGCATCTGTGTAAAAATATGTCCAATATCCCTGGTGGTCCAGTGGACCGCTCGCAGCCCGATCACAGGCTTCAGTGTAAAAATATATGTGCAATATCCCTGGTGGTCCAGTGGACCACTTACAGCCCGATCATGGGCTTCAGTGTAAAAATATAAGTCCAATATCCCTGGTGGTCCAGTCAGTGGCGGTTTTAGGCACAAGCGAACCAAGCGGCCGCTTGGAGCACCAGCACAGAAGGGGCACACTGAAGTAGAACATATAAGCAGAAATCATCCTGAAATGCAAAAAGTGTCAATCTAAAAACCATATTTCTCACCCCAGGTATTCTTCTATATTCCTTACTCTCTGCAGTCAGCCTGCTAAATAGAACTGCCTAGAGATAGAACGTTATGCAAATGATAGAACCTATCATTGGCTCATGCCACTGATTCAAACTACTGTCCTTATCAGCTGCAACGTTCCACCAACATATCAGATTTCTTTCTCTGCCTGACAAGTCAAGATGCCTCGGAGACTACCCTCTCAGTCATTCCTTGTGTGGTTCTTCGCTGAAAATAAGTATTTTAATTATTCCTACTCTTCCTTTGTTTCTGTTTAAATTCTTACTGTTAATTTAGTGCTTATTTTAGTGTTTTTGGTTTAATTTTCTCGGTTCCTCACGGTTCAGTATAATTGTTGGGGAACCAAGCCTTAGATCCCTTTCCAGAGCTTTTATTTCCTTATCTCCAGTTCAGTTTAGTTATTTTTAGTATTTTATTTTAAATAAATTCTTGCTTTTGTTAGTTGCCAAGCTGGTTCAGTGAACTGCTAACCCAGCTGAAGTTGTTCGGTTCTCGGTTCAGTATTGGAACCTTCACCAGTTGCTGAACCGACCGCAACCGGAAAAAAAAAAAGAGTTTACTTCATTTGAGGTTCTGTTTTTCTTAATCAGTTTGATGATGGCAGAAAAATCTAAGAAAAAGGCTGGACCCCCAGGGTTTAAAAACTGCCTTAAATGTGGGGACATTGCCTGGCCCGGCAGCACTGAGGGCTGAGGCACTGGACGCCACACCTTGTACCACACCAGTGACCCGCATTCAGGAATGAATGTGGGCCACCAGGGGTCGGCAGGGAGGAGATGTATTGAGTGTCTGAGAGACTGCTCTTCATCTCTGGGGAGGGGAGGCGCTCTGCGGTTGGTGCACATTTGACCCCTGGCAGAGGCTGGGACTTTACGCTACGCTGCCGAAAGTAAGGGGGATGGGAGCTCAGCAGATGCTTGGTGGGGACACACGCAGGTGCGTGCATGTGCCCACTGCTGGTGTCACTGCATGGCGAATGCCCATAAGGGAGAAAATATATAGGAAAAAGACCCTGGTGGCTGGTCGTAGTGGCTTGATGCCTGTCCCCCGGCACTTCATCTCTGGAGGTAACACCCTGAACTGAATCCTGCTTGGCAGGTGAGTAGGGGGCTCTCCACAGCCCTGCCATGAGGGATAAGCCATGGGAGTTGCAAGGGTGAGGGCCTGAAGGAGCAAAACATGGGGATGGCAGCTGGATGAGGAGATGACCAGGGCCAGGGGGGAGAAAGATATAAGAAAAAAAAGTGTGGGGACATTTTTGCCAAGGCAGAGAAGCATGGCTTATGCATCGTCTGCCTTGGAAATGAACAGTTATCTGCAGATTGCGAAATCTGCTAATCATTTCCACAAAAGACAATTGACAAGAGGCTGGAAAGGCTCCAAAGAAAACTTGAGAAAGGTGCTACAGGTTCTGACCAACCCACACCCTTTAAACATGCGGGTGAAACCTCACTGTCCAAACTGAGCACCCCTGACAAGGGTGATGCAGCTTCCAGTAAAAGGGTGGGTGAACTGGCTGACTCCCCAGTTCCTACCAAAAAGACAAAGAAAACAAAGCATGTTGAACCCCTGACTGAGAAACCAAGGGGGTTTCATCTGTGCCTCAGGGCCTGCCATCCTCAGAAGAGATTGCCCAGGCCGTGAAGGCCATACAGGCTTTGCAGGGTCTTATACCTGCTCCAACTCCTCCAACACCGGTTCAAGTCCCGGTTGGATCTTCTTCTGTCCCAACTCCATCCCAGGAGCAGATGCAGTTTGAGGAGTATGATTTTCCTGAAGTAGATGGGGGTGAACCTACTGAGGCTGAGTTCTCACCTGAACAGGAATTTGGGTCTCCTCCTAGAGCAGAGGATTTTTCCTCTCATTTTCCCTTCATAAGGAAAATAGTGGAAGCCCTTGATTTGGCTACCACAGAGGTTATAGAGGATGAGGAAGAGGCCAATATGTGAAAATGATGAAGTTAACACCCACAAAGAAGATATTACTCCCTATCAACAAGTTTTCAAAAAAGACTTGTATAAGGTTTTGCAAACTCCAAATTCTGCCCCCCCCCCGAACAAGAAGGCAGACAAAAAGTACCAGCTGGACAGACAGGGGGCTTTGTTCCTCTTCTCTCACCCTGACCATCAAGGGATAATCCAGCAAGCAGCCTGTGAGAAGGCAAGAGTGCCATTGGCATCACACCCACCTGAGAAAGATTCATGCAAAATAGATAGTATGGCCAAGAATGGCTACCTGGCATCCTCAATGGGAGTCAGACAGGCTAATTACCAGGCTTATTCTGCACAGTATCAAAAGTCACTGTGGCAGTCAGGATTGCCCATGGTAGATAAGGCTTCTTCGGGCCTCTCGGATGATTTGGCTGAGATAGCCAGGTTTGGGCTGGAAGCAGCAAAATACCAATTTCAGATGGCAGCAGATGTCAGTGATACTGCCTCCAGATGGATGGCCCTTACCATAGCTCTTAGGAGAATGGCCTGGTTTAGGACCATTAATCTTACACAGGATACCCAAACCAAGGCTATGGATTTTCCTGTGGAGGATCATTCAATATTTGGCCAACAGACTGAGGCTTATATGAAGAAGGTGGATGAGTACAAGGCCACCTATAAGAGCAACTCGACAAAGGAGAGACCCTCCTTCTCCTACAGATCATACAGAAGGGGAGGCAGAGGTGGAGCAGCCTACACCAGACCTTTTTAATCAGGCCCAGGCTGTCTCTCAATATCAGCAATACCCACAGCAGACAAGGTAGTTCAGAGGCAGGGATAGAAGGGGCTCCGGGAAGGGATCCCAGACTACCCAGGCCCAGCCCCAAGCAAAACAGAATCTCTGACTCAGTGGTCAAGGCCACCTCCCCCGGCTCTATCCCAGTAAGGGGCAGGCTGGCTCACTATTTCCAGGCTTGGGTGTCCATTACCACAGACAAGTGGGTCCTGGAAGTGGTGAGTCAGGGTCTGCCCCTAAGTTTCAGCTAATTCCCTCTCTTGAGAACAATGGTGTTCAAAACCAGCTTCCCTCTTGGAAAAGAAACTATTGGAGAAGGAGGTTCAAAGCCTCCTCCTGTTAAAAGCAGTAGAACATGTTCCACCTCAGCAGAAGGGAAGGGGTTTCTACTCAAGATACTTTCTCACCAAAAAGAAAAATGGGGAGTGGTGACCTATTCCAGACCTCAGTCTACTGAACAAGTACTTAGTAAAGCCAAAGTTCAAGATGGTCACATTGGCAGTTATTCTGCCAGTCATTCAGAAGGGAGTTTGGCTAGCATCTCTGGATCTGAAAGATGCCTATTTCCACATTCCCATAAGAGAATCTCACAGAAAATATCTCAGATTCAGACTTCCATCAGGACATTACCAGTTTTCAACCCTATTCTTCCGTCTCTCCTCAGCCCCAAGGTATTTGCAAAGCATCTGGGAGTGGTGGTGGCACACCTAAGAAGGTTAGGTATATCAGTCTTCCCCTGTCTCGATAATTGGCTGGTGGTGGGAAGCTCACCCAGGCATGTGCAAGATCACCTGCAGGTAACACTAAACCTGTTACACTCACTAGAGTTCCTGGTAAATCAGGAGAAATCTGTTCTCACTCCAGTACAGGTTCTGCACTTCATAGGAGCAGAACTGAACACCTTAGAGGGAAGAGACTTCCTCCCTCAGGACAGAGTGCAACGCATCTGGCAAATAGCGGCTTCTTTCAGACTGAATGAGCCAAAGCCAGCAAGACAATTTCTGCAGCTTCTGGGACACATGGCTGCAACAACAGGCACAGTTTTGGGTGCCAGGTTCCAAATGAGAGACATACAGTTTCACCTTGGTGCACATTGGTGCCAAAGGAAAGACACTCTTTCAAAGCCAATTCCAGTAACAAGAACATTGCTGTAAGCCCTTCAGTGGTAGAAGGAAGCAGACAACCTCAGGGAGGGGTTATCCTTTCAATGGGGAAAACCCATCAGCCATTCTTACAACTGACGCCTCCCTGTTAGGGTGGGGTGCCCACTTAAGGGAACACACCACTCATGGAACCTGGTCCAGCGCACAGTCACTCCAGCATATAAATCTGTTGGAGCTGAGGGCAGTGTTCCTTGCACTGAAGCTATGTGCACCACTACTGCAAAGAATGGTGGTGCAGGTCAGGACAGGCAACACCACAACAGTGTACTACATAAACAAGCAAGGGGGGACAAGGTCAGGCCCCTGTACATTGAAGCAGTGAAGATCTGGAGTTTGGCTTACACACTGAAGGCTTCCCTACAGGCCATTCATGTGCCAGGGAAAGACAATACCCTAGCAGATGCCCTGAGCAGAATCAATCCGGGCCACCACATGTGGTCCATCAACAAGCAGATACTGGAGGCAGTATTCAGGAGGTGGGCACACCAGAGATAGATCTCTTTGCATCCCTCGAATCATCATCTGCCCCATTTCTGCTGTAGACCATCAGCCAAGGGCAAAATCCCACTGGATGCTTTGACAATGGACTGGTCAGGAAGAAGCCTATATGCTTTTCCTTTTCCTCTCATTTTCAGAGTTCTGATCAAACTCGGGTCACAACCTGCATCAATGATCTTGATGGCACCAGACTGGGCCAGACAGCCATGGTACCCTCTATGATTCTCCATGTCTGTAGCTAAACCAATACATCTACCCAGGAGGCACAACCTGCTGATCTCCCATCAGGGCAGGATCCTGTACCCGAACTTCAGATCTCTTCAACTCAAAGCATGGCTCTTGAGGACTTAAAAGTTTGCACACTCTAAGTGTCCTGGATATCCTGAAGGGCTACAGGAAGCCTTCTACTAAGAATACATATGCTTCAAAATGGAAGAGGTTCTCTGTTTGGTGTGCTTCCAAAGGTACCTTCCCCTCTCATGTGGGGATACCAGCTGTCCTGGATTATCGAACCTACTTACACTCCCAGGGTCTGCAACATACATCCTGAAAGTGCATTTAGCCTCAATATCTGCTTACATTTCTGCTGGGAGGAGCACCTCCATGGCATCCAGTCCCATTTTCAAAAGGCTTTTTAAAGGTCTGTGCCATTTCCACCCACCTATTAGGGAACCAGGACCAGCATGGGACCTGAACATATGCATTACCCAGCTCATGACGCCCCCATTTGAGCCCATGGCTTCAGCACACCTAAAGTATGTTACCTGGAAAACTCTTTTTCTGGTTGCTATCACCTCAGCTAGAAGAATTAGTGAGCTTCAGGTCTTGTGTGTCTTGAAGGATTATCTTTCCTTCCACAGAGACAAGGTAGTATTATGAACAAGTAGAAAATTCCTCCCCATGGTGGTCTCTGACTTTCATTTGAACCAGTCCATTACCATGCCAGTCTTCTTCACTGAACATACTAGTTCAGGTGAGCGCAGACTCCATAGTCTGGATGTCAAGAGGGCATTAAGTTACTACATGATCCACACCAGAGACCATGGGCAAGACAAACAGTTGTTCCTGACTTATGGGGATGTGGGTAAAGGTAACCCAGCTTCAAAGAGGTCCACTTCTCACTGGATAATCCAGTGCATTCAGTTTTGCTATTTGAAAGTTGGCAAGGAGCACCCAGCAGGGCTGAGAGCTCATTCCACAAGGGGCACAGCTGCAACCATGGCAGCAGCCAGAGATGTTTTATTAGTGGAGATCTGTAAAGCAGCTACCTGGAGGACAGTACACACCTTTACTAACCACTATAGTCTAGACACTTAATCCAGAAGTGATGCCAGGTTTGGCACAGCAATCCTGCAAAGCCTCTTTCCAAAAAAGTAGGTTCTGTGACCACCTCCAAAGGTACTGCTTTGAAGTCTGCAGAGAGTTAGGAATATAGAAGAATACCTGGGGTGAGAAGAAAAAATTACTTACCATAGTAATCTTGTTTCTTCCAGGGTATTCTTCTATATTTCTAACTCTCCCACCCTGCCTCCCCTTCCAGAACCAAAGCCTCTGCACTCCTAACTCAGCTTTTAAATATGGAGTCCCAAACACTGGCATACATTGTTTAAACCCTAATGGGTGGATTTTTTCCTTCCCTTCTTTTTCCAGGTGATTCTGGCATTCATGGGGGTTGGGTTTATGTTAATATTTGTAGTTTCTACTAGACAGTATAGTTTTGTTGTAGATAGATAGATAGGTATAATTATAGTTAAAATTGCCTTGCAGGCTCCTTAGATATCTGATGCATTGGTGGAACGTTGCAGCTGATAAGGGCCGAAGTTTGAATAAGTGGCATGAGCCAATGATAGGTTTTGTCATTTGCATAACGTTCTATCTCTGGGCAGTCCTACTTAGGAGGCTGACTGCAGAGAGTTAGGAATACAGAAGAAAACCGTGGAAGAAAACCTGCAACAGAGTTGATGCACAGGGTGGGGTGGAAAGGATAAGAAGGGACTTGGCAAGGTTAGAGGAATGGTCAAATGTATGGCAGCTTAGATTCAATGCTAAGAAATGCAAGGTAATGCACCTGGGAAACAAAAACCCAGGGGAAGAGTACACAATGGGGGGTGAGATACTAACAACAACAAAAATGGAAAGGGACCTGGGGGTAGTCATATCAGATGACCTAAAGACGGGCAAGCAATGTGAGAGGGAAGCAAGGAGGGCTGGGGGGATACTGGGATGCATAGGGAGAGGCATCACCAGTAGAAAACAGGAAGTTATTATCCCTCTGTACAGACAGCTGGTGAGACCCCATCTGGAGTATTGTGTGCAGTTCTGGAGACCCAACTCTGCAAAGACATAGACAGGATGGAAGCTGTCCAGAGGGCAACTAAAATGGTGCAGGGTCTGCACGGAAGACATATGAAGAGAGACTTAGGAGCTTAATATGTATAGCCTCGAGGAAAGAAGGAGAGGGGGACATGATAGAAACGTTCAAGTACCTCAAGGGAATCAACAAAAGTCCAAGAGGGTAGCATCTTTCAAAAAGAGGTGTGCAAGAACAAGAGGGCACAATTTGAAAATAGAGGCGGCTCAGAGGTAATTTAAGGAAGTATTTTTACAGAGAGGGTTGTGGATGCATGGAACGGCCTTCCGAAGGAGGTTGTGGAGTCAAAATCAGTGGTGGAATTCAAGCATGCATGGGATAGTCATAAGGCAGTTCTGGGGGGTGGGGGTAGGAAGAAGTAGGCTGTTGGTTAACTAGGATCTGCAGCTTATCCAGTAGGTAGGGAAATGGGCAGACTGGGTGGACCAAGCGGTTCTTATCTGCCGTCAAATTCTATGTTTCTATGTTTCTATGTTTAAGAAACAAGATTACTATGGTAAATAATTTTTTCTTGTTGTCATCACCCTTGTAGTCATAGAATTCTTATCACTTTTTGGATGTGGATTGGGGAACAAGGGAGGATGGGGGAGTGATGTGAAGCAGTGTAGGGGGCACCACAAGTATTTCTGCTTGGGGTGCCATTAGGTCTTAAACCAGTTCTGGGTCCAGTGGACCGCTCGCAGCCTGATCGCGGGAATATGTAATAATAAGGAGAGCTCCATGGTACCCCCCCCACCTGCCCACTGAGCCCCACTGCCCCGCTGCCCCCCCAGTCAGTGGCAGGCGGCAGCACCCTACCTACCTGCCTCCCCGCCACCCGCCAACTGACAGTGTACGGTAGGTCTGTACGCCCATTGATCCACAGCGTGAGCCAATGGCATGTAGGTTGTACCATACTACACTCCAGATATGTGAATGGATCCATTCACATATCTGGACTGTGTAGTATGGTACGGGTTGCATGCCCATTGGCTCACGCCAGAAAAATGGGCATACAGCCCTATCAGAGCACTGTCAGTCAGGGGCGGGCGGCAGATGGTGCTGCAGCCCGCCACTGACTGGGGGGGAGCTGGGCGGTGTGGCTCAGTGGGAGGGTGGGGAGGAGGGTACTGTGGAGCTCTCCTTATTATTACATATTCCTGCGATCGGGCTGCAAGCGGTCCACTGGACCACCAGGGATATTGGGCATATATTCTTACACTGAAGCCTGCGATCGGGCTGCGAGTGGTCCACTGGACCAGCAAGGATATTGGACAATTATTTGAATCTACATATTCCCACGATCAGGCAGAGGGGCACATTGCCACTCTGTGCAGGGGGCATTGGTCCCCAACGGCTTTTGCCTGGCAGGGCACCAGGCGCAAGTCACCGGGGATCTGAACCTGCACTAGCGCATCCCCCTGCTCCACTCTGGCCACTTGCGGTGGCACAGAGCCACTGCACCATGTGCACTGCGGGTGGCCAGGGTGCGATATTCAATGATACTGTGCCATGGTGCAGCTTTGTTGAATATCACCCAGTCAACGCCCCTGTGCAGCCAAGTTGTGCTGTGCCACAGCCTGGCACAGTCTGAATATCCGAGCCACAATGTTTTGGACTCAATATCTCCCTAACCACACAACCAGTTGGGACAAAACTTGCCACATCAAGAGTTCTACCCATGAGATTCTGCATGCAAAATTCAATACAAATCCATTGAACAGTTGTGAAGGTATTAAAGTGCAAAACTTGGAGTTTGACATAAAACTGCCTACTCAGCCCTAACTATACTATCGTTACTGCACCAGTATTATATATATATATATGAATATGTATTTACATAAAGCAATTATATATACACATTCTTTGCAAAAAACTTTGTTATTGCAGCAGTTGGGGAAACTTATTGCCACAAAAGTAGGGAAATGTGGCATTAAGGTTTCTAATCTAACTCCCTACCCCCCACCCCAAGCAGCAAAGAAAAAAAATTGGGTTTGAGGTCTCTGGAGACTTGGTGAATCAGTGGTGGGGTCTTCCTTGGAGCTGTCAACCCTAATGCTCGCCCCCTCCAACCCATAGCCTCCAGTCCAAAACACAAGGTACAACTCCAAGCCAGTGTCTCTTAGTGATACAGTCTTCAAAGGTAGAAAAGTATGTCTTGGCACATGCTGCCAACACAATTTGTTGCAGCTTTCTTCATGTAGGCCTTGTGTGAAGAAAGGAGATCATGTGAGACATTGTTCAGGGAATGGGATGAACATTAAGGTTGACAACCCCAAAGAAGACCCAAAAAAGACCCCAACACTGATTCACCAAGACTCTGGATACCCAAAACCTTGATGTTTTTTTCTTTTGCTGTTTGAGGGGTAGGGGTGGGAGTTAGGGCTGGAAGCCCTGACACCACATTTCCCTACTTTCATGGTATTAAGTTACTCTAACTGGTGCATTAACAAAGTTTTTTGCAAAGAAGTTCCTTTCTTTTTGAGATAATGGAATAGTATCCTCATTCACATAGGTCCCTTTGGGACCTGCATGAATAGGTGCAGATGTGCAGAGCCCTTTGGGCCCTCTGCCATAGGATGACTCCATCCACCTACAGAAGTGCAGGGCCTAGCACAGTCACTCTTTACGCATTCATTCTTTACACATTTGCTCTTTACTCATTCACTCTTCACAAATTCAGTATTCATACATTGTCTTTCCACTTTCACTCATCACACATTCACTTATCACAGATTCACACATTATTTTTTTATTTAATTTTGACCTCAAATTTTCAAGATAGCCACTTCATTACCCTTATAAACATGACATGTAGCATTGATAGCATATTGGCCAAAATTACCAGGCGGCCAACCTGGAGGGGGGAGAAAGAAGTAGTACTGGGGGTTGGGCACCCAGGTCCACTTAGAGGAGAATGGCTTTGATTTCAGAGGACCTATGTGCTTGCAGCTAAGAAGAATGTTTTTTGTAGCTACTACTAACAGTACCACAGGTTTTAACCCCCTTTTTATGTTTGCTTGCACACATGCGCAAGAAACATGTTGAGGCAGCTTGCTGGAGTAGCAGGTTGTGGAGGTGTGGCCATGTTGTTGCCAATGCCGCCACTGCTTTTTAGGGCTTGTCTGTGTGGCACCAATGAATGAGCATGCTGTCTATGATAGCAGCTCAAAAGCGTGCCACCAACTTGGAACAATTTTGCCACTGCAATGAGGGAGTGACCCATCATTGCAGGGCATGCCTTGCCTGGTGTAACATTTCAATAAACATGGCAGTGGCTGTCACCGTCCGCCTCTCACAGTCCCACCTTAAAACCGACATCGGGGGTGCCCAATCCCACTGTCGGCATGCCCCCTTCCCAGTTCATTTGCCAGTGGAGAGCCCAGTCCCCATCGGCTTGATGTCCCTGTAGTTTAATTTGTATGCTGAGGGGGTGCCCAGTTCCCCTCAGCATCATGCCCCCCAAACATAGACCCAGGTTCTTTGCCGATGGGGTGCCCAATCATCATCAGCTCCAGTAGTCCCAAAACACCCAGGTGACACACTGGGAGCCTACCCCAGTGTGCCAAATGTACCTGTGAAAAAGAAAACTTTCCCGTAAAGTTTTTCTTTTTTTTCAACCTGTAAACAAGAAAACGATCCCTCATCATCTGTAGTGCCCCCTCCCAAAACCTGCACCCACCCTCTGTGCACCCCACCTCCCTGCACCCCCCTCACCCCATACTTACCTCTGGAGCCTGGTGCGATGATCTTTGCTGGAGCGGGAACACATCTGCACTCTTCAAAGCCAACTGCGAACTGAAGAAATGCCAGTAAGCTGTATAATGGCATAAATGGGGGGGTCAACTTAGGTGGATATCCTGACCATTTTTGTGACTTCTGGCATCAAATTTTCAACATGGGGTTCTTGGGACCCCACCTCATGAACTCAGTCACTGTCATGTCATTATTCGGTTCCGATAGGTGATTTTGTGGTCACTGCGCAAAATCACCTTCCAGGACTGATTAACAAAACAACAGTGTCACTGTTCATGCGGTGGGCTTCCAAAAAGCCTATGTTGCAAATTCAGTGAAAAAATTCCAAAAAATGACTGTGTTACAAGTATGCATTGCGCAGTTCCCACGCAAGCTCGTAACTTCGAGAATTTTTAATATTTTCACTCCAGATTTTCAACATTGCCATTTTTCCACACCTCCTTAGGAACAGTACAGCTGTCATTTTTCACATCCTGCCTAAAATGTGTTTTCGCACATCTGGCACACAATGGCACAGTCACTGTGCGAAATCAACTTTCAGGACAGATTAAGAAAATCACAGTGACAGTGTTCATAAGGAGAGATCCCAAAAAGCCTATGTTGCAAATTTGGTGAACAAATTCCAAAAAATGATTTTGTTACCAGAGTGTGTTGCGTAGTTTCTACTCATGCACGTAACTTCACCAATTTTTTATATTTGTACTCCAGATTTTCAACATTGTCATTTTTGCGCACTGCCTAATGAACAGCATAGCTGTCATATTTTACATCCTGTCCAAAACATGTTTTCACACCTGTGGCACACAATGGGCATGATCACTATGCAAAATCAACGTTCAGGACAGATTAAGAAAATCACAGTGCCACTGTTCATGAGCGGAGGTCCCAAAATGCCTATGTTGAAAATCTGGTGTAATAAATCCTCCTTGCCTTGTGCCCATACCCAAGGGTTCTGACTTGGTCAGGCAGGAATTGGGGCCATCCTTGTACTCCTATCCCTCTCGGGCGGTGTTATGCAACACAGGGTCAATTAGGAATAAGACCTCTCTGGTTGTGGATCTTGTGGCCTCTGTAGACCTGGCTTGCATCACCAAGACCTGGCTGGATGAAAATGTGGGTCCCATTTTGGAATCTGCAGTTCCAGTTGGGTTCTCAATGATACATCGCCCGAGAGAGAGAACCGTAGGGGTGGAGGGGTTGCAGTCTGTTTTAGACAGGAACTGGAGATCAGGGAGGTGCAAGTTGAAGTGGCCAACTCCTTTGACTGCATAGTGGGTGTGGATGCAGGCTACAGGACCCTTTTCATTTACCATCCACCATGTGATGGGAAGGCGTTACTGAACGAGGTTGCAGACTTCATTGCCGAGTTGTTATTGGAGGCCCCCAGATGGTTAATTCTGAGGGACTTCAATGCCTGGGTCGATGATGAACTCTTACTGTTTGGACAAAACCTCCTCCAATTGATGGAATCATTGGGCCTGACATGGGTTATTACCTCTGCAACTTACCGGGGGGAGGCACTCGGTAGACTTGGTATTTCATCTGGGGATGGAAACCTCCGATATGGAGGTGGATCCTATCTGATGGTTTGACCATCATGTCCTGAAATTCAGTTTCAGAGCCTCCCAAAATAGGCCTGCCCCAAAGGAGTTGGTATGGTACTGTTCTTTGAGAGGAGTTACATCAGAAGGCCTAATGACAGTACTGGACCTCTTGGGAATTCCAGTGGATAGCACTGACCCAGGGCCCCTTGTATTAGCCTATAACAAGGCTGTTGTTGAGGCCATGGATGTCACTGCTCCAGTTCGTGTTCACCATCTTACCCTCTACCCGGGTGCCCCTTGGTTTGACTGGGCACTTCGGGAGTTGAAGAGACAAGTGTAAAGGTTGGAGAGACACAGGCAGAAAACTCGCCTGCAAGAGGACAGACTTAGATTGCTAGATCATTATAAGACCTACCAATCAGCAATTTCCCATAAGAAGGCAGAATTCCTGTCCAGGGAAATTGCTGCAGTGAAAAATAGACCAGCCCAGCTCTTCCGGACCGTGAATAGACTGTGTAATCCAGCCTGTCTACGTTCTGGTTGAGCATTGTCACAGGAAAAGTGGGAGGAGTTTGTGCAGTTTTTCGCAGATAAGGTGTCCTCTATCAGGGATGAGATAAGCCAGTGCCTCCCCACTGGACCTTGCATTGATCAATCGGGTGGTACTAATACCCAGTTGGCCTGGTCCACCTTCAGTGAACTGGCAATCTTGGATATAGTGAGGATCATTCAGACTCTGCGGCCAACCTGCTGTAGTTTGGACCAGGGCCCAACTCACCTCCTTGTGGGGCATGTTGAGGTCATTGGCCTGGTCCTTGCTGGGATAGTGGGAGTTTCATTGGAGAGAAGGAGGGATCTTTCTGGATCCCTTAAAGGAGGCAATAGTATGGCCCCTCCTGAAAAAGCCCTCCCTTGATCCTGACTGCCCAGCTAACTACAGACAAATCTCAAACCTACCCTTTATTGGGAAGGTTATTGAGAAGGTGGTCGCTCTGCAACTGGAGGATCATTTATCCATCCATCCACAATATCTATGACCCTCTCCAGTCTGGCTTCAGGAAAAGGCATAGCACCGAGACGGCCCTGGTATGGGTGCTAAATGATCTCCTGATGGCGAGAGATCAGACAGCCCATTCCATCTTGGTTCTCCTTGATCTCTCTGCAGCATTTGACACTGTGGATCATGGGGTGTTGCTCGAGTGCCTGTGGTTTTCCTGTGGACTGAGGGGGGCTGTCCTCAGTTGGTTTCAATCTTTCCTCGAGGGCAGATCCCAGAGAGTGGTGTCAGGGATTCATTCCTCGACCCCTCGCTGGCTGCCCTGCATGGTACTGCAGGGCTCAGTGCTGTCCCCCATGTTGTTCACAGTGTATATGCTGCCATTAGCAGACATTATAATATGGTACAGGATGAGTTTTCACTGCTATATTGATGATTCTCAACTGTACATGTCTTGTGTGCCTGACTGGGAATTAGACTCTGTCTCAGTGTTTAACAAGTGCCTGTCAGCAGGGCTGCAGTAATGGGGGGGAAGTGGGTAAGTTGTCCGGGGCCCCAAGCTCAGGAGGGGCACACCTGAGGAGCTGGCATTAGCTGGTTTGGGAAACGGGGCCCATTTCAAGTGACTTGTCCAGGGCCCCACAATTCATAGCTGCAGCCCTGCCTGTCAGAGATACAGAACTGGATGAGTGCTAGTTGGCTGAGGTTGAACTCTGGTAAAATGGAGGTATTGGTGGTGGACCCTGATTGTAGGACAACTGAGGCATGGGTGGGAAGACTCTCCGGTTTACATCTTGGAGGAGTCCCACTGATTGCCTCAGGCCAGGTGCGTAACCTGGGCATGATATTTGATGAGGGCCTGACCGTGAGGGCCCAGGTTTCGGCCATGGTCAAATCTTCCCTTTATCACCTCGATGAAGGGAAGATTCTTCACGGATAAGATTGCCAGCATCAGATCGGGCATCCGCCCAGCTCCCTCTCTAGGGAGCTGTGATGATCAGCGAGAGGAAGCATGCCCTTGTGTCACCTGGTCTGACTTTAGCAGGCCGGCATTCATGGAAGTTTTGAGGATTATTCAGACTGTATGACCAACCAGCTGTAGTTTGGATCCGGGCCCTACGCCACTTTTAATAGGTTGCATAGATGTTATCTGCCCGATCCTTGCTGAAATTGTCTGCAAGTCTCTGGAGCAAGGGTTTTTTCCTGCCTCCTTAAAGGAGGCGGTCGTTCAACCACTCCTTAAAAAACCTTCATTGAACCCAGACTGCCCAGCTAACTACAGACCTATCTCTAACCTGCCCTTTGTGGGTAAGGTTATAGAAAAGGTGGTTGCGATACAGCTGGATGACCATCTTATAAATCACAACATCTATGAAGCTCTCCAGTCGGGGTTTAGGAAAAGACATAGCACTGAGACTGCTCTTGTTTGGGTTTTAAATGATCTCCTAATTGCGAGAGTTCAAAAGGCTCGTACTATTCTAGTTCTTGATCTCTCTGCAGCATTTGATACTGTGGACCATGGTGTGCTTTTGGAGCGCCTGTGCTTTTTCTGTGGACTGTCTGGTACAGTTCTACACTGGTTTCGATCCTTCCTCATGGGGCGGACTCAGAGAATTGTTACAGTAATTTACTCCTCTGATACCATCTCTCTGTCCTGTGGGATGCCGCAAGGTTCTGTTTTGGCACCCATGCTGTTCGCAGTTTATATGCTGCCATTAGGAGATATTGTTAGGCGTTACAGTCTGGGTTTTCACTGCTATGCAGATGATACCCAGCTGTATCTGTCCTTTATTCCCAGTCAGAAGGATGCAGTCCCTCTGCTTAACAGTTGTCTAGCCGAAATCAATGACTGGATGAGCACCAGCTGGCTGAGGTTAAACCCGGATAAGACCAAGGTGTTGGTTGTGGACCCTGGTCATCTTGAGGTGGGCCATAGGGCTGTGGTGCCATCGGGCCTCTGGCTTAGTGGTACCCAGCTCTTGACCTCAGGCCAGGTACATAACCTGGGCATGATTGTTGACAGCGGTTTGACCTTGAAATCTCAGGTATCGGCCGTTGTTAAGTCCTCATTTTACCATCTGAGGAATATCGCCCAGGTGAAACACCTGGTTCCTCCAGCTGACCTTCCTACTCTAGTCTATGCCTTTGTGACCACTCACCATGATTACTGCAACTCCCTCTACCTGGGGCTACCAGGGGTTGATATTTGCCATCTGCAGTTAGTGCAGAATGCAGCAGCCAGGCTTCTAACTGGGACATCAAGACATAGTCATATTACGCCTGTTCTGCACGGGTTGCACTGGCTGCCGGTACAATGGCGAATCACCTTCAAGGTCGGGTTACTGACCTATAAAGCCCTACACGAACAGGGACCGCAGTACCTGCAAGATCTCCTTACTCCCTACTGCCCCTCTCACTCACTCCGATCCACCGATGAGAGATTGCTAGAGATTCCCAGGGTTCGTCTGAAAACATCTGGAGCCCATGCATTCTCATATGCTACTCCTGCCTTGTGTAATACTCTACCTGGTCGGATACGAAGCTACCTGACTGTCGAGAGTTTTAAAGCAGAGTTCAAAACTTTTTTATTTACTAAAGCGTATGATGCATGATTTGTATTGTTATGCAGTGTTTGTCTATATTTATTGTTATTTGTATAGCGCTTTGGTGTCTAGAAAAGAGCTTAAAAATAAATTTTTACTTACTTACTTACCTGAGTAACATAGCCAGGGTGAAACACCTGGTCCCGCCCGGAGATCTTCCTACCTTGGTCCATGCCTTTGTCACCACTTGTTTTGATTACTGCAATGCCCTCTACCTAGGGCTACCAGGGGTGGATATCCATCATTTCCAGCTAGTGCAGAAAGTGACGGCCAGGTTGTTGACTGGAAACCCTAGAGCCAGTCATATAACACTTGTGCTGCGTGAACTGCACTGGCTGCCGATACAGTGGTGGATCACCTTCAAGGTCGCATGGCTGACCTATAAGGCCCTACATGACCAGGGACCCATTTACCTGCAAGAACTCCTATTTCCTTACCTCCCCACCCGCTCGCTCCAATCCTCCAGTGAGGGACTGCTAGAGATTCCCAGTATATCCCTAAAACATTAGGAGGAAGATCGTTAGCCTTTATGGCTCCTACCATGTGGAACTGTCTACCGTGCCAGATATGAGATAGCCTGACCGTGGAAGGATTTAAAAAATATTTGAAAACATACTTGTTCCAACAGGCATTTGAAGGGACTTAGTGAGCTAATGTTAAATATTAAATGTATATTTATTGTTTTAATGTACAACGGAGACTTTTTGTTTTATGGAGGATTGTTAAGGCACCCTGAGCTCTGGAAGGGTGCCTGATATAAATAAAGTTTTACTCACTTACTTACAAATAATTACATTACTGGTGTGCATTGCGCAGTTTCTACGCATGCTTGTGACTTCATCAATTTTTTTATGCAACCCCACAGTCAGCCCACATCCAGCCACCATCCTGGTGCATCCCTGGCTCCAATTAAGGCTCCCCCCCGTGGCACCCCCATGACTTGCCCCCTGTGGTGGGGAGGTGGCGAGCTCCCCTCACTCACTGCCAGGAACGGATCCAGTACACGGGGAGGGTGACCTCCGAGCTAGGAGATACATCCCGGGATGGCCATCAAGCCGCACAACCATGCTTTTTCCTCTTTGCTCCCTAGGAGCTGAGGCATGCAATGACACCCATGAAGAGGAGTGTGCACACATCTGCATGAGCTCCCTCCAAGCATCTGCTCCAATTCCTCCCCATTTTTGCAGCATGGCTCTCTGTACTCCAGCCTCCACTAGGGGGCAGGAGAGCTCCAACCACTGTGGACCCCCCTTCCCGGAGAAGGAGAGCAGTTCAATGGATGCTCAATCCTTCTTCTCCCCTGCCGACCCCCGGTGACCCGTGCTCATTCCCGAACACGGGTGCCGGCACAGCACAAGGTAAGGCATCCAGTGCCTCAGCCCTCAGCGCCACCGGGCCGACTAACTTCACCAATTTTTTTATATTTTCACTCCAGATTTTCAACATTACCATTTTTTTACAACTTCGCATGAACAGTACAGCTGTCATTTTTCATATCCTGTTCAAAATGTGTTTTCGCAACTGTGGCACCAAATGGCGCAGTTGCTGTGCAAAATCACATTTTGGCTAACAAACTGATAGTGTCACTGTTCATGCAGTGCTGTCACAAAAAGCCCATGTTGAAAACTTGCAGTGAAAATACCAAGAAATGACCAGGGCATTAGGGTTTCCAACCATAACGCCCTACCCTGTAGGGACTAACAGGTGTCAGGGGAGTGACTTGGGACTATCATCAGTAATGCTCACACCATTCCACCCCCACCATGCAGCCAGTGACAGGCACTGAGGTGTACCTTGGACTCTTCGGCCCCAAAGTTCACCCCATTCTCCTATACTGCACCTATTTCACTAAAAATACCACCAACAGTTTCATCTGGTTCAAGGTCAGTTGGCATTCATCTGTATCCCCTCCCCCGGGTCATGCCTGAAAATAGGTAGGATTTGTCTAGTGCACTTACCCGGTCAACAAAAACTAAAATAAAAAAAATTAAAAATGTCAGCATATTTTCTTATGGAATGGGGTGAGTGTAAAGCCCAAACACCCAAGGCACACCTCAACACTTAGAAACATAGCAACATAGACTTTGATGGCAGATAAGGACTGCTTCACCCACCTAGTCTGCCCATTTCCCTACCTACTGGATAAGCTGCAGATCCTAGTTAACCAACAGCCTATTTCTTCCTACCCCCCCACAAGAATTGCCTTGTGTCTGTCCCATGCATTCTTAAATTCTTCCACAGTTTTAGACCCCACCACCTCCTCAGGAAGGCTGTTCCATGTGTCCACCACTCTCTCTGTGAAATGAATACTTCCTCACATTGCTCCTGAGCCGTCCCCCCTCTGTCTTCAAATTGTGTCCACTTGTTCTTGTACATCTCTTTTTCTGAAGGATGCTACCCTCTTGGACTTTGTTGATTCCACTGAGGTACTTAAAAGTTTCTATCATGTCTCCCATCTCCCTCCTTTCCTCAAGGGTTTACATATTAAGCTCCTTTAGTCTCTCCTCATATGGCTTCTCTTGCAGACCCTGCACCATCTTAGTTGCCCTCCTCTGAACTGCCTCCATCCTGTCTATATCCTTGTGAAGATGGGGTCTCCAGAACTGGACACAGTACTCCAGATAGGGTATCACCAACTGTCTGTACAGAGGGATGCCAACTTCCTGTTTTCTGCTGTCAGTGTCTGCAGAGTAGGGTGAGGTGAAATGGCATGAGCGTTATGGGCAATGACCCAAAGGCACACCCCAATGCCTGTTCATCTCTGCAGGGTGGGGGTGGGGTTGGCGTCAATTCAATACTTCACTGCCATTCCTATTCTGCATCTGTCTAACTCCTGCACTTCCAATGCTAATGACAGCAAGCAAACATTTGTCATTGACAAATGCTTGTTTTTTAGTTTAGAACTATGGGCAAAGTGTAGGTAATGATGTGCATCTTGACTAGGGTTACCACCTGTCCTGATTTTTGCAGGACAGTCCTGATTTGGGCAGCTGTGTCCTGCAAAAAAACCATGAAAAATACTGCATGTCCTGACTTTATAACTTTCCTCTAATTATTGCAGAAAACTATAATACCTTAACTAAAATAACCTAACATGATTAAAAACAATAGAAATGAGTAAAAACCTACAACACTTAGTCTTAATTCTGATGATATGAAGAAAACATGTCTGTTGCATTGGTCAAGGCTACATATTGTCCTGCGAAAAATCATGTTTCAGTAACAAATGTCCCACTTTGGGCTTCTTACAAGGTGGTAACCCTAATCTTGACCTGCTGTGAAATACAATAATTAAGAAGTGCAGTAATCTATTAATCCAGACCCATTCATAATGTTCAATCTATGAAACACAATTTCATTTTTAATTTTGTGAACGTATGTTATTTATACAAGTACAACCTCTTATTCCGAGCTGCGAGCAACACAGTAAGCATTATAATGAAGTGTTAAACAGTAAGTTATCTTCCTAACTTCTCCAAATTGTGATCAGTCACAGGACTGTTATATTATTTACTTAGCAAGTAAGGAGGCAGCTACTTAAAAACTACCATTGGAGCCACAACGTTAAGTAACAACAAGGTATAAATGAGGAGTTAGGCATCACAGTATATTGACACAATAAAACCTTATATGATAGGTTTCATTAAAAGAGTATTTAATAAGTAAAACAGCAAGTTGATACAGCAGTAAAAACTCCATAAAAAACACCAGTGCTTCACGTCATACTCAACGCTTTGTCAAGATGTGGCTTAGCAGGTATTGCTGTGTCTTTTATAAAGCACCTGATTAAAGACGCAATGTATTTTTAAAAATTGAAAGCACCAATCCCAACTCTGGAAAGCCACATAAGACAGCCCACCATACAGTATAAATACACACTTAACACATATTATATACATATATACAATTGTGCAAATATACAAGAAACAGAATTACACCAGAGAATTCAGACTGTGCATATAATCAGGAAAAACCTTTTACCTTTTCTTCTTAAGAAAGAGGACTAAACTGAAGATTTTGTTTAACCCCTCCCCCCCCCAATGTTTCTCAAAATGTATTGCCATTCACTCTAATGCTGCAAAAGTTTGTTATTCCAGACCCCTGGTCCAGTCTGGAGTATGTGCATTGCCAGGGCATTGTTTTTATCTCCTCTACTGATACTCTTCAAATGTTCTGACACCCTAGTCTTAAATGTGCATTTCATTTTGCCAAGATAAAATTTGTTACAGCAGCAGGTTGCAACATACACAATGTACATAGTATTAGAGTTAATAAAGTTTTTGTTCCTGTATACTTCTCCCATTATGGGATGTGTAAAAGAAGTACCTACTTATATATGCTGGCAAAAGGTACAGTTTCCACAACTGAAAGTATCACCTGGCAATGGATTTGACTAGGGCTCATCATGTAGTTTGTAGAAACTGTTAGTAACAAAGTCCCCAATGTTCTTTCCTTGGCAATACACCATCCAGGGGGATCCTTTACAGCACGCTTTAATTCTGATTCTGGGTTGAGGATATGCCAGTTCTTTTGAAGTATATCCTTTATTTTATAACTCTGGGGAGTAAAATCAGAAACAGTTTAGTCTTTTATTCCTATCATTATGTTTCTGTTTTTTCAGCATGTCCCCATGTTCCATCCCTTTGACCATTTGCTGTGCTCTTTCTATACATTCATTATCATACCCTCTATCTGAAAATCGTTTAGTTAGTATTCTAGTATTTTCTGCATATTGTTGCAGATTACTTGTACTAGTTTTTAGATGTATGAATTGTCCTTTCGGGATGTTATTTATTAAGTGTCAAGGGTAACAACTGTCATACTTCAGTAAAGCATTTCTATCAGTTCCCTTTCCATATGAAGAAGTTTCTGTACATCCCATATCATTCTTAGCAATGATCACATCTAAAAATTTAATCTGTTCCATATTGTGAGTTACAGAAAATTTTAATTTTTCATTGGTGGATTCTAGATAAATCATAAATGCGCAGGTAGGTCAACAGGGGGGCCCCCCCTCCACATCAGTATCAAATTGTCAATGTAATGTTTGTAAAGCTGTATGTACTTAAACTAGGAATTTCTTTCAGACAAAACATTTGTTGCTAACAAGACACAACTAAGTAATGAGATGGTACGATTTTTAGTTACACTGACAGAAAAGATGTTGAAATGTAATGTATTTTTGGTGATGAATAAGAACTACTTGCAGGTGAAGAGCATTGCAATGGGGGCATCTTTCACCCTCAACTTTGTCAACACATATCTAATGGAATGGGAAGAGAAAGTTATCTGCTTTAAAAGAACTGGCATATCCTCAACACAGAACCAAAATTAAAGCGTGCTGTAAAGGACCCCCGACAGTGTATCACTGAAGAAAGAACATTGGAGACTTTGTTACTAACAGTTTCTACAAACTACATGATGAACCCTAGTCAAATCCATTGCCAGGTGGTACTTTCAGTTGTGGAAACCATACTTTTTACCAGCATATGCAAGTAGGCATGAGAGTGAATGGCAATAAATCTTGAGAGCCAGTAGGGTGGGGGGTTTAAATGAAACCTTCAGTTTAGTCCCCTTTCTTAAGAACAAAAGGCAAAACGTTTTTCTTAAATATGCACAGCCTGAATTCTCTAGGGCGATTCTGTTTCTTGTATATTTGTACAATTGTATGTATTTATTTATTTTTTTCTTTTATTACAAGTCGGATTTACAACCTTTGAGTCAGAGACTCATTTACAAAGGCACCTTGTCACAGGGAGGGCAGACAATAAGATATAGTACAGGTTACAACAGTGGACAACATTACAGGTACAGTAAAAAATAAACATTTAACACAGATACACTTAGGCTACATAATGTTGCAAATTGTATGTTACAATCATGGATATGGTAGGTCCTCAGAAGAGACAGCAGGTGACATCCCTATATAGACCTAGTAGGGTGGGAAGGTGGGTCCGGGGAGAGTGAATGGCTGTCCAGCAGATGTTGTCAATTCAGGGGGGCAAGGTGGGTGGGTCCCGCAGGTTACAACAGCGGAGAGGCCAGGGGTTAGTTGCACCTACAACAATGGGTATTAAAGAGATGGTTCTGAAGGGCAGTTTTGAAGAAGGCAGTATTGGGCAAGTTGGAGATGCAGCTAGGGAGGGAGTTGAACCAGGCGGAGGCTAAGTAGAAGAAAGATCTCTGGGCAAGAGAGGTCTTGGTTCTGGGCACCTGGAAGGTGGCCTTAACATAGCTACTGGTGGTGACAGATGATGACGACCGCTGCAGAGAGGCAGAGACCCCCTTGGGGAGAGCCCAAGCAGTGATTTCTTAGCAAGTAGGCAGGTCTGGTAGTACAGTCACGCCTCAAAGTTGAGCAGGTTGGCAGTAGAATAGAGCAGGCAGGTGTGAGTGTGGCTGGGGGCACTGTTCAGGAGCCTACAGGCCTTATTGATGGACAGTTGAATGTTGGAGAGGGCAGTGTTGTCAGCTGCGGTGTAAATGGGCAAGCCATAGTCCATGAAGGACAAGACGGAGGAGGTGATGGCCAGCCTGAGGGCAACCTTTGGCGGGCAATCCCTGTGATGGTATAGCAGGCCAATGCAAGAGTTAATGGTGGCAGACAGGGCTTTAATGTGGGTGTGGAAGGACAGTGCAGTATCAAATGTGATGCCTAGGTGTTTGTATGTGGTCACTTGCTCTAGAGGGTGCAGAGTGCTGGAAGTAATCAAGAGGGGGGTATTTTTAGCTTTGTTTTGGTGGTGGGAGAAAAGCATCGACTTGGTCTTCTTTAAGTTAATGACCAGTCTTCAGTCGATGAACCACCTTTCAGCATGGTTGTAAGCTTGCTGGAGGGATAATTGGAGAGAGGAGGGATCGGGATGTGAGGCAAAGAGGACCGTATCATCGGCGTAGAGGAGCATTCTACCAGTACAGGAGCTGGGGAAGGTGTTGAGGTAGAGACTAAAAAGTACTGGACCCAGGATGGAGCCCTGAGGGACCCCAGAGAGAACAGGAAGAGTGCTGGAGAGGGAGATGTTGATCTTAACATGCTGGGATCTAGCAGACAGGTAGCCAGAGAACCAGGCAATGGGACCATCAGAGAAGCCAAGTTGGTGGAGAGATTTGAGCAGGAGGGGGTGACAGACAGTGTCAAAGGCCTTGGAGAGGTCAATGAACACTGCTCCTGCAAGGATGCCAGAGTCAACAGCAGCGTGCAGGTATTGGGAGAATTCCAGGAGAGCAATGGTTGTACTGTGTCCTGGGCAGAAACTGTGCTGCTCTGGACACATAATGTCGTACTTGGCTAGGTACTCAGAGAGTTGGATAGACACCACTTTTTCAAGGGCTTTAGAGAGTGGGGGGAGGATGTAGATCGGCCGGAAGTTGTTGGGGGTGGACCGGTCCCCACTCTTATGTATAGGTGTGATTTCAGCAGTTTTCCAAGAACTTGGGAACTGACCCAGGCATAGAAACTGGTTAAGAAGGTCAGTCAGGGGGACTAGGACTTTGTCCAAGACCATGCGGAGGATCTTGGAGTCGAGGGGGTCGCTTCTGGGGTTATTGCTGCCAAGGGCTTTTAGCAGGTGTGGCCTGGCATTGTGGGGGGATACGGTGCACAGGTAGAATGGTGGGTGATGCAGGATTGGGGGAAGAGAGGTGGGGATTGGGTTAAAGAAGCTGCTGGGGAGGACTGAGTTTAGGTCAGAGAAGGCAGTGTTAAGGCAATCAGCTATAAGGAGCGGATCTGTGGTGGAGGTGCCATTGACAGAGAGCTGGGATAGTGGGGGGTAGCGGGACTTCCCATTTAGCTCTTTCATACTATCCCAGAAGTCCGGGCTGAACCCCAAGTGGAAGTGAGGGTGGTCTGGTAGTGCTCTGCCTTGGCCCACCTAATGGCCCAGGTGCACTTATTGCGTTCCACATTGTAGGCTTGTCTATCAGATGCCTTTCCAGATTCTACAGCAATGTGCCAGAGATTATCTCTGTTCTTAAGTCTCTGGATAAGGGATGGGGTGATCCAAGGGGTATTGCATTTTTTGGAGTGGATCTAGGGTCACAAGCCTTACAGAAGGTACTTGTGAAGTGGTCAAGAGCTGAGTCAGTATCAGGAGCATGCCGGATAGGAGACCAGTCTAGCTGGGCTAGGTGTTGTTTTAATTTTCTGAGGCCACCAGGGAATAAGCACCAGTGCAGCATGGCCTGGGACACTGGTTGCAGTGTGGAGGAGGACCAGAGACAGAGGACTGGGGAGTGATCGCTAAGAGAGTTGGGGAGGACAGTGACACCCCAGATTTTGTAGGGGTGGTTTGATATAACAATGTCTAGGAGGGCACTGGTGCCACTAGAGTGGTTAAATCTGGTGGGCTGGGTGACTAACTGGGACATATCCAGGGCAGCAAAGGAGTCCCTGATGTGGGAGGCAGTGGAAGCAAGCCAGTTAACATTAAGATCACCTAGAATGACTTGCTCAGTTTTGTGAGGGAGGGATGTGAGGTAGTCAATGAGGGACTGGACCACTTGGTTTTGATTCCTCGGGGGTACATTGGAGACCATGAAGATGAGAGGGCCTCTGGTGGGGTCAGGTGTAATTTTTAGTGTGAGGGCTTGGGCTCCATAATCAAGCTTGGGAGCAGGGAGTGCCTGACCTATAAGGGAGCCCGTACGAGTAGTGCGCAACTGCCGCCACATTTGCCTACTCGGTCTTCCCTGTAGAGGGTATATACAGGGAGGGAGATAGTGGAGTCAGGGGTGGATTTGGAAAGCCAAGTCTCTACCAGTGCAATTATGTCAGGTTGATGTTGAACGACCCAGCATTGGAGGGCAGCGGATTTCTTTAGGAGACTGCATATGTTTAAGGAGGCAAAACGGAGGCTGGTTGCAGTACAGGGTTTGGAAGGGCTGGAATCCATAGGTCCTGGGTTTGGATGTACATTCCCAGATAGTAATAATAGCAGAGTGATTATTCTGGAGACCCTTGGTTCGACACCCAGATGAGGACTTTACAGTGAGGGTGCAGGGGATAAATAAAGCGTGAAGGGTGGGAATGGCAGGGAAGAGCTGGGTCCAGGGCGGGCCTGGGAGAGCGGAGGGAGTGGGGGTGTTGGCACGGAGGGGTGCTGGTGTGTCAAGGATGGGGGGCTGAGTCACTCATGGGGTAGTCTGGGGTGAGGTGCTTAATGTGGAGAGCAGGTGTCCGTTGAAATATATATATGTAATCTATATATATATATATATATATATATATATATAATTTGCAAAAACTGCAATAATGCACCAGTTAGGGTAAAGTAGGGAAAGGACGCATTAGAGTTTCTGACCCTAATACCCAGCAACCCACCAAGCAGCAAAAGGAAAAAAATTAGAGTTTTGGATTTCCAGAGTCTTGGCAAATCAGTGGTGGGGTCTTCCTTGGGGGTTGTCAACCCTAATGCCCACCCCATTCCATGAGCAAACAACATCACACATGATTTCCTTTCTTCACACAGGGCCCACGGGGGGGAAGGGGAGCATTAGGATTGACAACCCCCAAGGATGACCATACCACTGATTCACCAAGATTCCAGAGACCCAAAAAACCTAATTTTTTTTGGTTTTGCTGCTTGGGGTGGGGTGGGGGCATTAGGGTCGGAAACTCTTATGCCACATTTTCCTCCTTTGTGGCATTAAGTTACCCTAACTGATGCATATGATCAAATCCTCATTTGCCTGTGGGAGTGCAGAGCCCTCTGGGCCCTGCACTCCCATCCCTCCATAGATGTATACTTGTATGTTGCTGTGGAAGTGCAGGGCCCTCAGACCCTGTGCTTGCATTTCAACCAAAACAGCAACCAGATTGTCAGCATAGCCTTTTTTAGTACCCCACCTCATGAACGTCATGCTGATAATGCTCAAATCCCCACTGAAATGTCATTCTGTGCCACAGGTATGAAAACACATTTTGGCTAGGATTTGAAAAATGACAGCTGTCATGTTCATGAGGTGATATGAAAAATGGCTATGTTGAAAATTTGGGGTTAAAATATTTAAAATTACCAAAGTTATTAGCAAGTGTAGTAAAATTTCAATGCATGCGCATAACTTTGCCATTCTTATATATTTTGACCCCAGCTTTTCAACATAGCTTTCTTATGGCCCCACCTCATGAACAAAGGTGGTGAAATTTTCAAATCCCACCCAAAAGGTGATTTCACCAAGCGACCATGAAATCACCTTTCAGGCCAGATTTGTGGAATTGCACTGACATTGTTCATGAGGTTTGTTCTCCAAAAGGCCATGTTGAAAATTTAGTGTCAAAATATGAAAAAATGGCCAAGTTATTGTGCATCAAAGTTGAAAACCCAATTGAAATACGTTGAACCGCATTACCTTAGTTTCTCATATCGCAGTCAGCGGTTTCAGCAGCAAGACATTTTTTTGATCAGAGAGAGACGATCTTTGTCCTGTGACTTATTCAGGTGAGAGAGAGTGCATGGGGGTATGGTGGGTGCGGGGGGGTCAGTGCTCAGTGGGAGGTCTGGGGTGGAGGGGGAGTCAGATGAGCAATGGACCATTTTTCTTTTTTACAGATTTTCTTTAAAAAAAGACATAAAGGGACCATTTTCTTTATTACAATGAGGACAGAGATTGGAGGGAGCAGGGTTGCCACAAGACACCAAGGAAAGAACAAATTTAAATGGGGGCAGAGATCAGAGGGCGGGGGTTGCCACTAGGCACCAGGGAAAGAAGCAGTTTAAATGGGGCGGTGATTGGAGGGTAGAGGGTGCCACTAGACACCAGGGGAAATATAGTTTTAATACAGGAATGGAATCGGAGGGTGGGGGGTACCACTAGACACCAGGGAAACTTTAATTCATTGCAGAGATTACATCAGAGGGTGGGGGATGCCACTAGACATCATGGGAAAGATACATTTAGTATGGGAATGGGATTGGAGGGTGGGGGTGCCACTAGACACCAGGGAAACATTAAAAGCATACAGGGACAGCAATGGAGGGGCCACTAGACACCAAGAAAATGACAGCTCACTGCTTACTGCAGCCCACAGCATCAGTTCCAGCTGCAGCTGAAGAAGTCAGGAAAGACACGCAGTTCTCATACACAGAATGCAGGTCAAGAGCTCCTCTTACTAAGCTGGGCACCCTGGATTTTGGGGTGCCCAGAAAATGTAGTTATGGCAACTTTTTAAACAAACAAACAAACACAGGAATCTAGCTGAACTGGTCCCCTTTAACTAGGTTCGGGTGTTTGTTTTTATTTTTTTTTATACTTGTTTATTTAAAAGTTGCATTAATACAGTACAGTAAGTGTCACAGACAGCCCATCTGCAGGCTTCCTAAGCTGCTGCTGTGGCCCCAACACTCTCTGAGCCAGCCACAGCTAACAGACTGCCCGACTCATAGACAATGTCAGCAGAAAAGACCGCTGGTCCATCCAGTCTGCCATATTTTGTTAACATATTATACCCTCTGTCTAGACAGGGTTTATCCCTCAACACCCCTCGTTCCACAAAGTACTGCTAACCTGCTGCATAACTATCAAATCCCTTACTCTGTCCCAGCTGTGCTTGACCAGTTATGGATTTTGCACCCTGGTAGGCTGTTCCATGGCTCAACCACTCTCTTCGTGAAGTAAAATATTCTCATAGCCCTCCTGAATCCCCCCTCACCAGCTTCCATTCATATCCCCTTTTTATTAACCCGCTATTCCTGCCGAATAGCTCCTAACAGTTTACCTCGTTTGTTCCTTTCAGGAGCTTGAAGGTCTCTATCATGTCACCCCCTTCCTTCTGGCCTCTGGCGAACACATGTTCACGTACATGTTGCCAGCCACTGATCAGAGAGAGAGAGACTGCCAGACAGATTCAGACAGCTCATCTGCGGGCTTCCCAAGCTGCTGCTGTGGCCCCAGCACTCTCCAAGCTGGCCGCAGCTAACAGACTGCCCGACTGACCCCCAGACAGATTCAGAAAGTGCATCTGCAGGCTTCCCAAGCTGTTGCTATGGCCCCAGCACTCTCTGAGCTGGCCGCAGCTAACAGACCACCCGACTGACCCCTGGACAGATTCAGGTATGCATCGGACCTCTGAAACTCATGGTTTTGAATGCTGTTGTTTTGACTGGATGCCCAGTGGAGGAGCCGGGCACTAATTGGCAGTTTCTGCTCCTCGGCTGATTTTCCAACTTCTGGCACTTCGTGACCTCAGGGAAATCTCTTTCTCTGCTGTATTCTGAAATGAATTTAAGTAAATGTAATTACTTATGTTATGCATCAATTGGCCTTACTTCACCTGCCAGTTTAGCTAGTCTATTACAAGCCTCTAGTCTAGCCTCTCAGTGCTACTTGCTGCTGTGAGACTAGTGCTGGACAAACTGTGTTGTTTAGTAGCTGATGTTTGACTGCTTAGGCCTAGCTACTGAGTAAGATTACTGCATTTTTCCATTTCTGCCTCTACTGCCAAACCGTGTCTCTTGTCCCACACTGGTCACTCTGCTAATTATTCATTTCTCCTTCCCACTTGCAATGCTGTCTCTCTAAACAGCTTAATTTCTTCTCTGCCTTACCTACAAACACCTCCTCTCACACCCCTCCTGCTGCTGCTGTTGTCCTCCTTAGACATCCCGGTGCCAAAGCATAGAACCCCCCTCCCTATTAACTCCTCTTCTGTCTCTAAATAATTGCCCTACATTTGCCACCTCTTTACCTCATGCTTTGTCTTTCCTTATTGCCTGTCCCTCACTGAGCTTGCTATTGTACTCTAGCTGTATTTAATCCTCTGTCTTTCCCTTCTTGTTCCACAGACAGCTCATCTGCAGGCTTCCCAAGCTGCTGCTGTGGCCCCAGTACTTTCTGAGCCGTCCGCAGCTAACAGACCACCCAACTGACCCCCGGACAGATTCAGGTACACACCGGACCTCCAAAACTCGTGGTTTTGAATGCCACTGTTTTGACTGGATGTCCAGTGGAGGAGCCAGGCACTGATTGGCAGTTTCTGCTCCTCGGCTGATTTTCCAACTCCTGGCACTTCCTGATCTCGGGGAAATCTCTTTCTGTGCTGTGTTCTGGAGGGTGCCCAGAAAATGTAGTTATGGCAACTTTTTAAACAAACAAACAAACAAACACGAGAATTTAGCTGAACTGGTCCCCTTTAACTAGGTTCAGGTATTTGTTTGTTTTTATTTTTTTTTATACTTGTTTATTTAAAAGTTGCATAAATACAGTACAGTAAGTGTCACAGACAGCCCATCTGCGGGCTTTCTAAGCTGCTGCTGTGGCCCCGACACTCTCTGAGCCAGCCACAGCTAACAGACTGCCCGACTCATAGACAATGTCAGCAGAAAAAGACCGCTGGTCCATCCAGTCTGCCATATTTTGTTAACATATTATACCCTCTGTCTAGACAGGGTTTATGCCCTCAACACCCCCTCGTTCCCCAAAGTACTGCTAACCTGCTGCATAACTATCAAATCCCTTACTCTGTCCCAGCTGTGCTTGAAACCAGTTATGGATTTTGCACCCTGGTAGTCTGTTCCATGGCTCAACCACTCTCTTCGTGAAGTAAAATATTCTCATAGCCCTCCTGAATCCCCCCTCACCAGCTTCCATTCATATCCCCTTTTTATTAAACCGCTATTCCTGCCGAATAGCTCCTAACAGTTTACCTCGTTTGTTCCTTTCAGGAGCTTGAAGGTCTCTATCATGTCACCCCCTCCCTTCTGGCCTCTGGCGAACACATGTTCATGTACATGTTGCCAGCCACTGATCAGAGAGAGAGAGACTGCCAGACAGATTCAGACAGTCCATCTGCGGGCTTCCCAAGCTGCTGCTGTGGCCCCAGCACTCTCCGAGCTGGCCGCAGCTAACAGACTGCCCAACTGACCCCCAGACAGATTCAGACAGTGCATCTGCAGGCTTCCCAAGCTGCTGCTATGGCCCCAGCACTCTCTGAGATGGCCGCAGCTAACAGACTGCCCGACTGACCCCCAGACAGATTCAGGTATGCACCGGACCTCTGAAACTCATGGTTTTGAATGCTGTTGTTTTGACTGGATGCCCAGTGGAGGAGCCGGGCACTAATTGGCAGTTTCTGCTCCTCGGCTGATTTTCCAACTTCTGGCACTCCGTGATCTCGGGGAAATCTCTTTCTCTGCTGTGTTCTGAAATGAATTTAAGTAAATGTAATTACTTATGTTATGCATCAATTGGCCTTACTTCACCTGCCAGTTTAGTTAGTCTATTACAAGCCTCTAGTCTAGCCTCTCAGTGCTACTTGCTGCTGTGAGACTAGTGCTGGACAAACTGTGTTGTTTAGTAGCTGATGTTTGACTGCTTAGGCCTAGCTACTGAGTAAGATTACTGCATTTTTCCATTTCTGCCTCTACTGCCAAACCGTGTCTCTTGTCCTACACTGGTCACTCTGCTAATTATTCATTTCTACTCCCCACTTGCAATGCTGTCTCTCTAAACAGCTTAATTTCTTCTCTGCCTTACCTACAAACACCTCCTCTCACACCCCTCCTGCTGCTGCTGCTGTTGTCCTCCTTAGACATCCCGGTGCCAAAGCATAGAACCCCCCTCCCTTTTAACTCCTCTTCTGTCTCTAAATAATTGCCCTACATTTGCAACCTCTTTACCCCATGCTTTGTCTTTCCTTATTACCTGTCCCTCACTGAGCTTGCTATTGTACTCTAGCTGTATTTAATCCTCTGTCTTTCCCTTCTTGTTCCACAGACAGCTCATTTGCAGGCTTCCCAAGCTGCTGCTGTGGCCCCAGTACTTTCCGAGCCGTCCGCAGCTAACAGACTGCCGGACAGATTCAGGTACACACCGGACCTCCGAAACTCGTGGTTTTGAATGCCACTGTTTTGACTGGATGTCCAGTGGAGGAGCCGGGCACTGATTGGCAGTTTCTGCTCCTCGGCTGATTTTCCAACTCCTAGCGCTTCCTGATCTCGGGGAAATCTCTTTCTGTGCTGTGTTCTGGACTGAATTTTTTCCTCCACCCCCCTTCCCCTCCTCCTCACAGTATTAAATAGACCCTTGCTCCACCCCTTTCCTCAGCTTAGCAGCTGATTGGTCACTCCACTGCTGCACATTCTTATGGCTATTGGCCTCCCTGTCTTCAATACCTGACCTGACCCACTTTCTTATCGCCCCTTTTTAAAGCAATTTCACCCACAGGGTTGCACATTTGCTCTCACGTTTTTCTCCAGCCACTCCAGTTAACTCCTCTCAATTACTGCTGTAACCTGCCCTATTGTTAGGGACCTCACCCTACTTCGACTATATACCCTTTCAATTCTTACACTTCCACTGCCTATGGTGACATACCCAGTCACAGCCTAACCATCCCAGTAGCTGGCACATTTGCCTTAACTGAATTTTCAATGATATCACTAAATTAGAACTAGTGTCATTGCCACGCCCATGCAGTAAAGCAATATTAGTGACTCTTTCCAGGTGTTTTGTCAAAATTGCCCTGTGCTTCAGCTAATTTCACAGCTGGCACACCACTGCTGACTCAGTTTTACCTCCAGCTACCTACTACATAACAATGGGCACCATCGCTCTTCTACTAGGCCTGCTCATGTTTACCCTTCTGGCTCAGACCACCCCCCCATCCTGTGCCCCTGCCCTCCACCCCGAGCATTTCTCTGCTAAGCCACCCCAAACAGCTCAGCCCCCTCACACCTTGGACACCCCCAACTCCTCTGCATCATCACCTACCAACACCCCCACTCCCTCTGCCCTCCCAGGCCCATTCTGGACCCACCTCTTCCTTGCCATACCTACCCTCCATGCCTTACCAATCCCCTGCACCCCTACTATCAGGACCTCACATCAGCACCACACTAAGGGTTCTTGTCACCACCATACCCTAATTAGATTAATCACTCTGCCCTTACTACTCTCCAGGAATATACATCCAAACCCTGGACCTATGCCAACTAGCCCTCCCATACACTTCTGTCTACATTCCCCCCAGGGACCAGAAGGTGGCCTTCCATTCTGTGCTGTCCTACCTGGCCACCCTTCCATCTCAAGCTGAAAAAATCATACTTGGAGACTTAATATTAATTGGCTAGATAAAGCCACCACACCGTTCATCGATGCTGCCACTGCCCAAGACCTAACACAAGTAGTCACATCCCCAACCTGACTGAACCAGCGCACAGGGTCCTCCTCACTGCTGGACCTAGTATTCACCAACCATCCCCTTAAAATCATCAGTACTACTGTCCTCCCAAATGCACTTAGTGACCACTCCCCTGTCCTCTGCTCCTGGACATGCAAAACACCAAAATCCCCTCCCAAAATAATACAACACCACAAGCTTGGTCCTGGCAAACTTGCTCAACTCAAAGCATATCTCGGTACTATGAACTGGTCCTACATAACGAATACCCCTGACCCTGACAGAGCCCTCGACCTCTTCATTCTTTCCTTTAACACCATATGTGACAAATTTGCCCCTATCCCCAAAAGGGTGGTCAAAGGCAACTCAGCGCCTTGGATCACTGACCACCTTCTGGACCTTATGCGGACTAGAGATTCTTTATGGCACCTCTCCAATGAGACTGGCCTGCCATCCGACAAACAGAAGTACAGAGAGGCGCAGAACAAATGTACATGGTCCTTGCGCAAAGCCAAAGCTGAGTATTGCAAGGCCTCTAACCTCTACCTGGGGCTCAGGGCAAATGTTATGGACCAATATTAAGGATATCTGTGGCAATGACCCCAACCCTGTCCCTAATCAGATCATGGTTGACGGATGCTTGACCTCTGACCCAGCCCGTAGTGCCACAGCCTTCAACGACGCCTTCACAAACCTCAGCCAGGTTCTGCCTCCTAACTTCTTTGACCCACCCCCAGCCAGCTTCCACACCTCCCTCTCAGTAGCCACTCCCTTTTGCCTGTGCAGCATTACACCCAAGTACGCTGAGCCGTATCTCAGAATAGCTCTAAGCCACTCCCGATATAGTAGTGACTCCTTAGACCTGAAACTCCTTCGGCTCACTTTCCTTGAGGTGCTCAACCCCCTCACCCGTATACTAAACCGCTCCTTATGCCAGGGGAAATTCCACTCCCGGTGGAAATCTGCCTCCATTACCCCCATATTTAAAAGTGGGGGCCGTACCTTCACCAACAACTTCCTCCTTATCTCCATTTTCCCTCCACTATCCAAGGCCCTAGAGAGGATTGTCTCTGATCAGCTCACTGACCACCTCAGCAAAGACAACCTATTCTGCAAGCAGCAACATGGCTTCCAGAAAGGGCACAGTACTACTGCCCTCCTGGAACTCACCACACACATCCACTCCACCTTAGACAGAGGTCATATCACTGGGGCTGTCTTCATTAATCTCACTGAGGTGTTCGGCACCGTCAACCACTCCCTCCTACTATCCACACTTTCCAGCATCGGTTTCTCTCGGGATGCCCTTGGCTGGTTCACTAACTACCTGACTAACCATTTCCAACAGGTCAAAATTGTTAACACCCTATCTATAGGCTACTGTCCTTTCTGGAGTCCTGCAAGGGTCCGTCCTCAGACCACTACTGTTCAGCCTCTTCCTTAACTCCCTCCTCATGTCCTGCTCTGGAAAACTACTACTCTCCGTGAATGATGCTGTCCTATATACCTCCAACTCTGACCCCATGCAACTCCACCTTTCCCTTCAATCCTCCTTTAGTGGTGCTGAAAAGTGGTTCTCCACATAATGCCTAATCCTCAAATATAACAAGACCAAAGTTATGTTCTTTTCAAGCCCCCTTAACTCCCAGAAGGAACTTTGCCCCCAAGTATGAACTGCCAACCTGACCCCTCTTGAGCAAGTGGACTCCTTTAAATACCTGGGCATCACTGTAGACCCAGCACTTACTTTCCACCAACATATCCACTTTCTGTCTACCGCCCTCAATGTTTGGCTCAGGCTACTGTAACTCTTCAAACACTGTCTTACTCTAAATGCCATGAGGCTCGCTGTCTCCTCCTCGGTCCTCTCCCTGCTTGACTATGGCTTACTTATCTACAGTGCGGCGAACACCTCGGCCCTTCATAGACTTCATCTCTCCCTAAATAAAGCCCATCACCTCACCCTGGGCTGTGACCGTCTAACTCACACATGCTCTCTTTATAATGCTACTAACTGGCTTAACCTTGACAATAGAATTAGGTTCCACACCTGCCTCATGGCCAAACAAATTGCCCTAGGCCTCTGCCCCCCTGGGATCGTACCCCTAATCTGCCCGGCTCTGACACTTAAGCATACTCGTAGCTCTGGCAAGCAACTCCCCTCTGTCCCTCACTGCTGAACCTCCCAACTCCAAAGGTTCTTTAGTTACAGAGCCCCTTCTTAGGTGAACAGCCTACCCACCCCACTTGTCAATGAGAGCAGACTTGGACCCTTTAAAACTTCTCTTAGAGACCATCTCCAGTCCTCAAATCACTGTGACTGCCACTGAAATAGCTCCCACCCCCTTCCTGACTAAGGCCTCTGGCCGGCGTCTTCCACCCCTATCTGTCCCTAACCTGAGTCCCCCAAGCTTAGCTCTATATCTAAGTATATATATGTATTGATTGATTGCACTAATTATTCCTAATATCTGACTGTTAGCCTTGCAATAGTCCTTGTAACAACCTGACTGTGTCCTGCTGAACAACTATGTAATAGTTTGTCTTTTTTGTATGTAATTTCTGTGACGTGGTACCTTTGTAAAGGAGTCTCTGACTCAAAGGTACTTTCCAAACCCTCTATAAATAAATAAATAGGGAGGCAGTATAGCACAGTGGTTTAAGGCTCTGAGCTGCACATCTGGTGATATCCAGCAGACCAGACCTGGGTTTGAATCCCACAGCTTCCACTGGCAGACTGTGTGACCCTGAGCAAGTCACTTAACTTCCCTGTGCTCCCAGGTTGCACCTGTAAAAAAGCTTTTAGCTTAGTGTGCTAGTCCTGGTTAAACAACTAACAAACAAAAAATATATATATACATAAATAAATACCCCACTCTGGAGCCGGTCTCTGCGTTGCATCACTGAACATATGCAGCCTTCTAAAGAAATCTGCCAACTCCTGTGCTGGGTTGTACAACACCAACCCAATATTATTGCATTAGTAGAGACTTGGCTTTCCAAAACAACCCCTGACTCCGTTATTTCCCCTTCCTGGATACACCCTGTTCAGGGAAGACTGAGTTGGTAAACGTGATGGTGGGTATGCAATCTACATGCGGGACACCCTTATAAGCCATGTGCTCCCTTCCCCCAAGCTTGACTATGGCATCCAAGCCCTCACTCTAAAAATTACCCCTGACCCAGCCAGGGGCCCACTTTTTCCTCATGGTCTCCTACATACCCCCGAGGAACCAGAACCCAGCGGTCCAGTCTCTTAATGACTACCTCAGCTCCCTACCACACAAAGCCGAGCAACTCATCCTAGGTGACCTTAACATCAATTGGTTTGGTACCACTGCCTCCCATACCAGGGATTCCTTCGCTGCCCTGGACATGTCCCAGTTAGTCAGCCAGCCCACTAGATTCAACCGGACAAGTGGCTCCAGCACCCTCCTAGATGTAATACTATTGAACTGCCCTCATAAAATCCTGGATATCAACATCCTCCCTGACTCACTTAGTGATCTATCACCTGTTCTCTCTCTCTGGTCATCCTCCATACCAAAACCTGTGTCCCAGGCCACCTTGCACCGGTGCGTATGTCCCAGGGGTCTCAGAAAGCTAAAATTGCATCTAGCACAGCTGGACTGGTCCCCCATCTGTCACACCCCTGATATTGACTCTGCCCTAGACCTCTTCACCAATGCCTTCAGCAAGGATTGTGACCTTTTCACCCCCACACCAGAATCCGTACTAAAAAACAAAATGCTGCATGGAACTCCCCATCCCTTATCCAAAAACTTAGGCATAGGGATAATCTCTGGCACATCGTTACTGAATCAGACAAGTTGACTGATAGACTAGCCTACAACATGATGTGTAGTCAGTGCACCTGGGACATTAGACGGGCCAAGGCAGAGCACTATCAGACCACCCTCACATCCACCTGGGGTTCTGCCCAGACTTTCTGGGACAGCATGAAAGAGCTTAATGGGAAGACCCGCTCCCCCCACCATCCCAGCTCTCCATCAATGGCACTGTCACTACAGACCCAACTCACATAGCTGATTGCCTCAATACTACCTTCTCTGACCTAAGCTCTGTCCTCCCAAACAACTTTTTTGACCCAATCTCCGCCTCTATGCCCCCTGCCTTGGATCGCTCTCCTTTCTACCTGCACACTATATCCCCCCCATGTAGCCAGTCCGCACCTGCTAAAAGCCCTTGGTAGCAACAACCCCAGCTGTGACCCCCCCCAGACTCCAGAATCTTCCACCTGGTCTTGGATGTCATCCTAGTCCCCCTTACAGACCTACTAAACCGGTCTCTATGCCTTGGTCAGTTTCCCAGTGCTTGGAAATCAGCCAAAATCACCCCTATACATAAGAGTGGAGATCGGTCCACACCTAACAACTACCGGCCGATCTCTATCCTCCCCCCACTCTCTAAAGCCCTAGAAAAAATAGTGTCTATTCAACTCTCTGAGTACCTGGCCAAATATTATATAATGTGCCCAGAACCGCCCAGGACACAGTACTACTACTGCTCTCCTGGAGTTCTCTCAATACCTGCACTCTGCTCTTGACTCCAGCAACCTTGCCGGCGCAGTGTTCATAGACCTCTCCAAGGCTTTTGACACTGTTTGTCACCCCCTCCTGCTCAACTCCCTCCACCAACTTTGCTTTTCTGCTGGTCCCCTTGCCTGGTTCTCCAGCTACCTCTCTGCTAGATGCCAGCATTTGAAGATAAATGTCTCCCTGTCCAATACCCGGCCCATTCATTCTGGGTACCCCAGGGCTCCATTCTGGGCCTTGTACTTTTCAGCCTCTACCTCAACACTCTCCCTGCACAGGAAAAATGCTCCTCTATGCCATCGATGTGGTTCTCTTTGCCTCCTACCCCGATCCCTCTTCTCTCCAAGTATCCCTCCAGCACACCTACAACCAAGTTGAAAAGTGGTTCCTTGACCACCGACTTGTCATTAACCCAAAGAAGACTAAGTCATTGCTCTTCTCCCATCACCAAAACAAGGCCCAGGATGCCCCCCCTCTTCATTCTCCCCAGCACTCTGCACCCATCTTACAAATATCTAGGCATCACTTTCGACTTGGCTCTCACCTTCCACACCCACATCAATGCCCTATCCTCCGCCATAAATTCTCGGCTAGGCCTAATATACCGTCACAAAGATTGTCTCCCCCAAGTTTCCCTCCGACTGGCCATCACCTCTTCTGTCTTGTCACTAGTGGACTATGGCTTGCCCATTTACGCTGTGGTGGACAATACCACCTTGACTAAAATCCAGCTCTCAATCAATAAGGCCTGCAGGCTCCTGACCGGAGCCCCTAGCCGCACTCACACTTGCCTGCTCTACTCCACCACCAACCTGCTCACCTTTGAAGAGCGTCTGCACTACCAGATGTGCCTACTCACCAAAACATCTCTTCTAGGGCTCTCCCCCACCCAGGGTCTCTGCTTCCCTATGGCATGCATCCTCATCTGTTGCCACCCGTAGCTCTGTCAAGGCCACCTTTCTGGTGCCCAGAGCCAAGACCTCGCTAGCCCAAAGGTCCTTCCATTACCGAGCCTTGCTTGGTTCAGATCCCTCCCACCCTGCATCACAGACATTGCCAAAATCGGTCCCTTCAAAATCACCCTCCAGAACCATCTCTTCAACGCTCATTGCTGTAGATGCACCTAATTAATCCCCCTGACTTAATAACATCCTTTGGACAGCTTGTCCTCTCCTCCCTCCCTCCCTCCTCCCCACCCCTCCTCATCCCTACCTCCACCTCTCCAGGTATTATCTAGGTATGTCCAGGGCTGTACCCCAATGTAACCCTTGGGTACCTTGTATATGACTGTAACTAACCTATTATAAGTAAAATTATTATGTAACCTATGTGTACTCTGTGTTTAATGTTCTGCACCTGTACTGTTCTCACTGTTGCAACCACATTATGTAACTCTGTCTAGCCCCCCCCCCCGCGACGAGGTGCCTTTGTAAATGAGTCCATGACTCAAAGGTTGTAAATCCGACTTTTCTAATAAATAAATAAAGACAAGACACTTTCATCCTCTTAAAACAATCTTGCGCATACAATCTCTAACTTGTTACAAATATTCTACAAAAATCAATATTGAAAAATATTCTAGAAAAACAACAATTGTAAAAACAGAACTTTAAACGAACATCTGATAAAAACAGTGTTGTCACCTGATTAATTAACCAAACTCATTCCAAAAATTATAGCAAATTAGACCAGTAGGTTTATAATTGCAAATACATCAAATGGGGTATGTGAGAACTATATATCACCTTTAAAATTATGAATTAAAGATCTCTGATACTATCTGTTAATTAATAAATTTCCTTGCCAATAATATCATACTGGGCAATAGCAGTAAAGGGTAGGTCCCCTTGGTAAAGTGCTCATTGAGTCCACCTGTTGGAGAAAGCCAGGAGCCTCTGTTGTAGTGCAAGTATAATTCTTTTCATTTCTTGCATTTGCCAAACTATGCATACCCCATTTTGCAACCGTAGGAGGATCAGGGTGCAACCACCATCTTGTTATTGCTTTGATTGCCACTGTAGTCAAAATTTCCCCATAAATATTTGGCCTCATGTCCCAGCAGGGAGGTTGGTGGAATATCCAGCAATATATGTTCAGGGCCTAAAGAAGGGGATGAGGCTAATACTCGCATGAGATGCTCCCCTATTGTTTCCCAGTAAGCTGTCAATTCGGGGCATTGCCAAAAAATATGGGTGTGAGTGGCCATCATTGTTCCACAGCCTACCGGGTCAGTTCACCGCATAGAGAACGGCGCATGCTAAAATCACGCCATCAGAGACAGTGCTGGTGAGAATAACAACAGGATGCAAAACCTCTAAAGGATCTATGTGCAGTTGTGCACCCTGTCTCTTTTCCCTTACAGAGGATAAGTCCTCTGCTTGGAGGTGGGTCCACTGAGCAGCTGCCATGGCTCAATGGGATGAGCCACGGGCAGCAATAGAGGTGGTACGTCTGCAGACTGGGTATTGAATCCCGGTCCCAGATGCACGTAATTTTTCTTTTATTCACACTTTGTGTGAATTAAGTGTCCACTCCTCCCGAAGCTGATTATTTTAGTTGGGGGGGTTTGGAGGTGCAGCCCCCCATATCGGGAGGAGCATGGGGCTGAGACCACTGAAAAACACAGACATATGCCACTGTCAATATATTGTGCTGTACTGGCAGTGTGGTATATTGCTTCGTCATACTGTCTTGCAACATTATAACCCCGTGCCATTCCACAGTGCCTCCAGTAATCTGTTTTTATTGTTGGATCTCATTTTGCCTGCATCCTCAGTACCAAAAAGTACCTTATGTGCAGTTTGCAGGTAAATTCTCACTAATTAAGGGATGAGGAGGTATGCCATGTAGCTGACAATACCCTGGTCCAATCTTTCGGGTCTAATCTGAGGTCTAGTTCCCCCTCCCATCTGACTTTAGTCTTATTTGTGGTTGCATCCTGATCTCCTAAGTAGTTTACATAAAATTATTGCTCCTTTACCATTCAGAGTGCTACAGACTGATTCAAATTATGGAGGAGAAGGACGCCCCCAAAACTGAGGTGTGAACTCTGTGCATCTGAATATTAATATAACCTCTAAGTAGATAGTATTGAAATTTATCTTCTGGGTGGAGATTATCTCTTTGGGCTGTAATGTCAAAGGAGAGTACTGTATTTGCCTGTAGAAGTTGTCATTTGGAATGCAGTCCTAATTGTGTCTGACATTTAGCTCATCGGTCTAATGTAGTGGGGGGAAAAGACTCATCCCAAATCCCCCATCTATATCTCCACAAGGACTACACCATGGTTCCCTTACCTCTACCCCATTTCCAACCCTCAGGTGCCATCTGGATGCTTCTAAGAGTGGGCCTAGAGGAAGCCTGTAGGTGTTTAGGAGAGAATAGTAAGGCTGGGAGGGGCAGAACACTAGGCTCAGATAGTTTGTTTTTAAATACATAATTTAATTCTACTTTTGGTGTTTCTAAGTCAGAAACACTAAAAAGAAAATGGTGGCCAACACGACTGTCTTTTTTTTTTCAATACTACAAGCAGATCATTCAAATAACCACTCGAGATTTTTTTTTGCCTTTCACAGTTGTTATTTTACCTTTTGCAATAGTTTTTTTTTTTTACCATTCGCAAAAAAAAAATATCTTTAAAAACATTATAACTTTAAAACAGGACAATATTTTTTCACCAAACCATCCAAAGGCACATTCTTAGCATTGGCCTCTTATACCCTGAACATGCTATGAAAAAATGACGTATGGTCCAGGCTGTAGGTGAGAACAAAAAACTTGTGTACCAAAGTGAGAAAGCTTAAAGTGGCTAACAGGCTCTAGTCTGCATCAAAGAAGTAAATGAACCCATAGTTTGGTTCAAAATACAAAAAAAATCACTTTTATTAGCATAGAAACATGCTTCCAACTCACCCCACCAGTACAAACCACCAACGTTTCATCCACCTGACCATGGGCTTTGTCAAGGTGTGCTCAATCATGGCTAACTGTTACAATTTTAAATCACCATCTTAAAGTGATAGTGTTACATTTTATTAAAACCTTATAATTCTATCTTGCATCAGCTAATCACTATTAAAATATTTAGCCATTGACCCTATCTAGCTATTAACTCTAAATACTCTATATACTACGGGTGGGATATTCAGAAGGGTTGCACACGGCACAAGACAGTTGCACCATGCGCAACCCACTGATGCACCCTGGTGCAATATTCAAAAGGGGAAAGTGCGTGGCACAAATCCCAATGCACCGGGGCACATCAGTAATGTATGCAGCGCAAGTAGCGGGGGTATGCCCATGCATACTCCGCACATCCCGATATTCAGCCTGGAATGTGCTAAGCAGATGCAGGCACAACCCCTACCTGCACCACACACAGTTGACCCTAAAAAAACAGGAGCAACAGCTGGCCACCCACAGGTGAGCTGCCGTATTGGAGGGTGCAACACTGCAGCTGCCAGCTGTGGGTGGCCACCTGAGCTCCGGCAGCACCATCCATCATGGTAGCACCCCCCCATGCCCGATCGTGGGCATAAGTATGAAAATAAAATGTCCAATATCCCTGGTGGTCCAGTGGACCACTTCCAGTCCAATCGCGGGCATAGGTATTAAAGTAAAACGTCCTATATCCCTGGTGGTCCAGTGGACCACTTCCAGCCCGATCGCGGGCATAGGTAGTACATTAAAACATCCAAACACCAGTACCCCCCTTCCCACCTTCACAGGCCCCACCACGCTCCCCGGTCAGCCGGCCCGTTAGCTCCCCACCCACAAGCCGCCCGGCTGCCACCGATTGACTGCGGACAGTACAGCTGTACACCCATTGGTCCACAGTGTGGGCCAATGGGCATGTAGACTGTAACAGACACAATAGTCCAGATATGTGAATGAATCCATTCACATATCTGGACTGTGTAGTATGGTACAGTCTGCATGCCCATTCAATGGGCGACAGCCATACTGTACACAGTCAGTCAGCAGGTGGCTGGGGGCTTGTGGGTGGGGAGCCGCCACCCACTGCTGACCGGGGAAGAATGGGGTGGTGGGGCCCAGTGGGCGGTGGGGAGGGGGTACCACTGGACCACCAGGGATGGTTTGGACGTTTTACTTTAATACCTATGCCCACGATCGGGCTGGAAGCAGTCCACTGGACCACCGGGGATATTGGATGTGTTATTGTAATATTTATGCCCATGATCGGACGTTGGAGCATGTTGCTGGTGGGGGCAGGGGACGTCAGTCCCCAACAGCTGCTGCCTGGCAGGGCGCCAGGTGCAAGTCACCGGGGATTGGCGCACCTGCATGCAAATGGGGCCATAATGACATGCTAATGGCCCCATTTGCACCTTGTATGCATTATGGCCCCATTTGCATGTCCACCACTGAATATCATAGTTGATGTGTCTAGTGCAATGGCACTTGCGCTAGCACATCCCCCTGCTCCTCTCTGGCCACTTGCACTGGTGCAGTGCCACTGCGCCATGTGCTATGCAGGTGGCCATGGAGTGATATTCAATGGTGCTGAGCCATGGCGCAGCACCGTTGAATATCACCCTGCCAGTGCCCTGGCACATCCCAGTTGCACTGCGCCCAGGCTTGCACCACAGCCTGGCGTAGTCTGACTATCCCACCCAATATATACTAAATCCACAAACACACAGGATACATATATGATTTTATAAGGAATATACACAGCAAGGTGAACCGCAACCCTATACAGCAAGAACAACAGCAACCTATAACACAAACTCCACAATTGACTCAATTAGTTGAGTCTCAACAAGCCCAAATGAGTTCCAGACAAATAAGCTTACCATTAATTATGAGACACGAACAAGTTACCACACTCCAATTACTGACAGGGACAGGGAAACGGAATACTATTTAACCAGGAGTAGCACACTAAGCTGAAGCTTGTTTCCAGATGCGACCTGGGAGCACACGGAAGTTAAGTGATTTGCTCAGGATCACACAGTATGCACCTAGGCAGCTGTGGGATTCAAACCCAAGTCTCCAGATCTGCGGCTCACAGCCTTAACCTACTGTGCTATACTGCCTCCTTAAACAAGGCAATTGAGATGCTGCTCATATATAGCTGGAATCAACACAGGAAGACAACACAAGGGACCCAAGGGAAGAAGAGAGGTTCATTTGCAACATTTCCAGTACAACAATTATGGAATGTCCCAGAGGAGAGCCAGCTACAGGGGATATCAGGGCAGGAGAAGGAGAGGTGGGTGATAACTACTGATAATGCATCCCAGGATGAGCTCATTGTTATATATGTCTCTGAGTATGAATTAACCCCAGTGGAAGAAAGAGTTTTAAATCTGGATTTAACATTTGTACCTACAGTGAAATTAGATGAGTTTAACACAATAGTGAATCTACACAAATTCACTCAGAAACTGAAGTTGGAAGCTCTTTTTAAACATAAAGAAGCTGTGGAATTTAACAGTTCAGTTGATGGTAGCAGTTTAGAAGAAAACTCAAACAACAGAGACAGAAAATATATTAAAAAAGAGATCCCCGTTTATGTCCCCCATTAATCCAATGGTACAGGTGTTTGAGAAATTATGTGACAGGGACATACAAGAATGATGTGCTTCCAATGGGAACAGACACCAAAAGAACTGTGCAATGGAAGAATTTAAAGCTGCAGAAGATTTGAGAAACAATGACCTGATTGAAATAAAAGCAACAGATAAAGGAGGGTCCATAGTGGTTATGTCAAAAGTTAAGTATGAAGCTGAACTGTTAAAACTTGTGTCAGATATTGATTTTTACAAAAGATTAACAAGTGATCCAACTGAATGTTACAAAAAAGAAATTGACTTGATTTTACTGGAAGCTTTATCTGATGGTATAATCACAAAACAAGTGATTTTTTAACTGTTAACTGTCCTATTAAAGCAACAATGTGTGGCCTGCCTAAAGAACAAAAAACAGGGACAATCCACTTTTGAGACCTATTGTGACCAGTATTGGTTCTTTAACCAAACCATTAGCTCAGTGTTTGGATCAATATCTAAAACCCATTGTACAGAAAGGCGGGTCATATATCCATGACACTTCACAGATCCTGGACGTTCCAAATAATGTCCAAGTTGACAAAGAATGGTATCTTGTCACTATGGATAGTCAAGCATTGTACACTAATATTCCACATAGGGAAGGTACCGAAGCTGTAGAGAGTGTACTTTACAACAAGGCACAACTAAGTAATGAGATGGTACAATTTTTAGTTACACTGACAGAAAAGGTGTTGAAATGTAATGTATTTTTGGTGATGAATAAGAACTGCTTGCAGGTGAAGAGCATTGCAATGGGGGCATCTTTTGCCCCCAACTTCGCCAACACATATCTAATGGAATGGGAAGAGAAAGTTATCTATGACCAAAATACAAATGTGTACTATGATAAAATTGATTTGTACAGGCGGTACGTAGATGATTCGATTATCATCTGGAAGGGAAATATTAGTGAACTCCAGGATTTCAAACTGTATTTAGAGGACTTTAATATGAACTTAAGATTTTCAGTGGAATGGGAATTGAAAACTATCAATTTGGGGGATTTGTGTATTACAAAGGGTGGGGAGGGGGGACTTGTAACAAAATTGTTCTGTAAAGAAACTGACGACAACTCCATCCTACACAGGAAGAGTTGCCATCCAAAACATTGTGTGGAGAATATCCCAGTGGGCCAGTTTTTACGATTATGTAGAAACGGTAGTGATTATAAGGATTTCTGTGAAGGATCTACAGTTTTGACCACCAGATTCAAAGAGAAAGACTACAGTGATAGCAACATTCAAAAAGCCATGGACAGGGCAGCAACTAGTGATACAGATGTACTCATTAGCAACTGTGGTAAAAATAAAAATACTCATTGGAATACAGATAAGAGATGTAACTTTATTACTACTTATAGCCCACAGGCTTTTGAAACACACAGAATTTTGGAAAAGCACTGGCATGTCCTGCAGATGGAGCCCAGGTTAAATGAAATAACTAACCAGCCCGCACAAGTTGTATACAGAAGGGGAAAAGTCTTGGTGATTCCTTGGTTCATAGCTACTACAAGTCACCACAAGAAAAGAAGGGTACTACAGAACCCCTTTGTGGAACATTCCGCTGTGGCAATTGTAAGTTTTGCATGAGCATTTTACAGACTAAAGTCTTTACACACCCAGTGACAAAGAAGCCATATAAGGTACATGATTTAATAACTTGTTCTTTGGCGGCTGTGATCTATGTACCAGTATGTAAGTGCAACTTCTGTTATGCAGGAAAGAGAAAAAGAGCACGAAAGAAAAGAATTGGGGAGCATTTCGGAGACATTAACAGAATGGATGAAAGTAATGCATTGGCAGTGCACATTATAAGAAATCAGGGAAACACAAGAGAACATTCCTTCTTGTTTTGCAGGTTGGAGAAAGTAAAACTGGGACCCCATGAGGATTTGAACAGTGCACTACTAAAAAGAGAGACATACTGGCAATATGAACTAAGAGCCATTGGAGGGAGTGAAAAAGGACTTAATGAAATGTTTCAACTTTATCCATATCTTGTTTAATGTTTAATTTCCAAAAATAATTTAGGACAGTATGCATTCATTCTTATGTAACAAAATGCATTTTTTGGCTTATTGGGGTATGGTGGTGAATACTTAAAGGATTGTTTGTAGAATCACTGCTTTTTTAGATGTTTAGAGAATTTAACGTGGTTGACCTTTTGCCGTTGTCTTGACCTTCTTGATAATTTGATGGTGCTTCTTTTTATAATTTAATGTATGAATAGTTATGTTAAATGTTATGATACCATATCTTAGAAAAGTTATTATAGGCTTTCTAGAGATTTATCAGCAACATATCATGGGTTGGCCTTTTCAAGTAACTTTGACCTCCATATGAAATCATATATTTATCTTGCGTCTTTTTGGATTCAGTATCTATGGTATTTAGAGGTAATAGCTAGATAGGGTCAGTGGCTAAATATTTTTATAGTGATTAGTTGATGTAAGATAGAATTTTAAGGTTTTAATAAAATGTGACACTATCATTTTAAGATGATGATTTAAAATTGTAACAGCCATGATTGACCACACCTTGACAAAGCCTGCAATCAGGTGAGTGAAACATTGATGGTTTGTACTGGTGGGGTGAGCTGGAAGTTTGTTTTATGAACCAAACTATGGGTTTATTTACTTATTTGGTGAACACTAGCCACTTTGTCCTTTCTCACTTTGGTACACAATATTTTTAAGTGTGCTCCAGGCATGGACTCCCTTAGCTACTGTTTGCTTCTTTGTTTGGAGAGTAAAAAATTACCATTGTTAAGTATAGGAAACCAAATGTGGTATTTTTTTTTCTGTTTTTTTTTTGGCACTCTGTATCTCAAAAAGCACCAACATACCAAACCAAAAAACATGAATATTTGAAGCTACCTCATGAAATATCTGATGTATACTATGGGATTTCCCACTTTTGTTGTGTCTCTTACAGGTAAAAAGCATGCTCTGTGATGTAAATGGTTTATCTCTTTACAGTTTTTCTTTCTTTTTCACTTTATTAATGATGTTAAGCCAACCCTTTTACTTTTATGGTTAAAGTGACTGCACCACTGTTTGATGTGCTATTTGCAGGCACCCAGTTCATGTGAAAAGCAAGGGTTGTGGCTACTATACAAATAATATAGCTGCTGTGCAGATAACATTCAACTGTTATTTGTACAGTAGCAATGTCTTCAGTGAAATCACATTTATGTTCCAAATGTATTTGCATTCCCATGATATACATAGGGAATATCCAATGAAGTAGCTTCAAATCTTCAGATATGTATGTTATTTGGAGCTACCTCATGTGATATCCAGTGTATACCATGAGAGTTCCCACTTTTTTGTGTGTCTATTGCAGGTAAAAATTGTGATGTGTTATGTAAACAGATTATCTTTTTACAGTTGTCTTTCTTTTCCACTTTATTAATGATGCTAATCTGATCTTTTTAATTTTATGGTTAACGTGAGAATGCCACTGTTTAATATGCTGCTCACAGGGAGCCAGTTGATGTGAAAAGCAAACGTTGTGGCTATTATGCAAATAACATAGCTACTGCGCAAATAACATGATTTCAACTGTTATTTGCTCAGTAGCAATGTCTTCTGTGAAAATAACAACTGTTATCTTCCAAATGTATTTGTACTCCCATGATAGACATATACATTCTGACAAATATTTTCAATATTGAGAGGGTGGTCAGACCTAGAGTGAGAATCCAAGGATACTGAGGGAGCTCAGGGAAGTACTGGCTGCACCTTTTACAGTCCTATTTAACACTTCAGTTGAAACAGGAGTGGTTCCAGAGGACTGGAGGAGGATAGATGTAGTCCCACTTCATGAAAGTGGTAGCAGGGAGGAGGCTGGTAATTATAGGCCAGTCAGCCAGACATCAGTGGTGGGATCATTAATGGAATCACTACTGAAAGAAATGATTGAGGAATATCTCAAATCCAGTGGGTTACAAGACTTGAGGCAGCAGCATGAGTTCATGGGGGGGGGCACCATTTCAATGAATCTGATAGACTTCTTTGAATGGGTTACCAAGGAATTAGAGTAGGGTGGAGCAGTGGACATGGCCTACCAAGACTTCAGTAAGGCTTTCAACATCACTCCACATAGGAGACTAGTAAGTAAGTAAGTTGGGTAGCTAAGGTATGGGTTCCAAGGTGATAAACTGGGAAAGAAAAAGGTTAAGGGATAAGTGACAGAGGGTGGTAGTAAATGGAGTTCACTCCAGGGAAGGGAAGGTGAAAAGAGGGGTGCCTCAGGGATCAGTGCCAGGACCATTCCTATTAATGCCTTTATAAGTGGCACTGCAGAGTAGCTGGAAGGGAAGACATGACTCTTTGCAGATGACACTAAAATTTGCAACAGGGTGGACACTCAGGGGGGGTGGAAAGGATGAACTGAGACCTGAGAGAACTCGAGGAGTGGTCAAGGGTATGGCTGCTGGGTTTCAATGCAAAAAAGTGCAAAGTGATGCACTTGGGGCATAGAAACCCTGGGGCGGAGTACAAAATTGGTGGAGTGGTATTGATGACCACCATGCAGGAAAGAGACCTGGGAGTAATCACACTGGATGGCCTAAAGGTGGCTACGCAGTGTGAGAAGGCAGCTGAAAGGGTTAGTGGGATTCTATGGTGCATACGGAGGGGTATCACCAGCAGAAGGAGGGAGGTGGTGTTTGCCCATGTATAGATAGCTAGTAAGACCCCACCTAGAGTACTGTGTCCAGTTCTGGAGACCACATCTCTGGAAGGATATAGACAGACTGCAGGCAATCCAGAGGAGGGCAACTAAAATGGTGCAGGGTCTGCACCAAAAACCCTGTGAAGAGACTAAAGGACCTAAATATGTACACCCTGGAAGACAGCAGGGAGAGGGAGGCTATGATAGAGACCTAAATACCTCGCAGGGGTAAATAGGGTACAGGAAGGAAGTGTTTTTTCAGGAAAAGGGAACTCAAGACCAAGGGGAGATGCTATGAAGCAGGAAGGGGTAGATTCAGTAAAGATGTGAGGAAGTGCTTCTTCACAGAAAGAGTGGTGGATCCCTGGAATAGCCTTCTAGCACAGTTGGTGGGGGCTAAAACAGTGGTGGGACCCAAGAATGCATGGAATCGGTGTATGGGAATTTTAGTGAAAAGGAAGGGGGGGAGGGAAAAAGAGCCATAGATCAAGTAGGGTCTGCCATGATACTGTAGGTAGGGAAAAATTGGCAAACTGGGTGGGCCAAGCTGTCCTTATCCGTCATCAAATTCTATGTTTCTATGAGGATATTGTGTTTATCCTCACTTTAGGTCCCCCATGCCAGAATTTAGCCACACAGTAGGTCAGGATTTGCTAGAACTGGCAGCATGAGCAACACACTTTTACTTTCACAATCCCCCAGCTGACTTGCATGCCGACTCCAGCCATCCAGTTTCATTTTGAAATCAGCAGCCACACTGAACACTTCCTATGCCCAATTACATGTAATTCTTACTGTTTTGCATTTTTTGTGTATTTTATCTTCTTCAGAGCTGCACAGTAGTAATACATAGTTATTGTCGGCTTATAGTTTCCTTGATACCAGACCCCGCCTGCCATGTCTGCACTTAAAGATTATGTGCAACGGTTTTTACATATTTTTTATAGAAGCTTAATAAGCTGAAATTCAAGTCCTTGTGTCATGATTAGTGTTTCCTGAAAATGTCATGCTGTTTGGTTTTGAGGTTTTCTTTAAATCAGCATTTAACTTGCTCTACAGTGACTGAAAACAGTGAAGTTATTTCTGTCCTTTCAGTCAAGCTTAGAGTGTGATGACATCATTTTGGAGTAGCTTGCTGTTTCAGATTCCCAATCAGAGTAGCACTCTGTAGAGCTGATGGTTTGATGGGCTCTCCAGGTTTGTTACTAACCCAGTCTCTGGTTTGTGTTTAGATCTGTTTAAAAAATATAATTCTCTTCCTTTAAAAAGCTGATAATTTCATTTTCAATGCTGAATTGAAGTAGTGGAAATCTTTTTATGTGAGCAAGGCACAATGGTGGCAGGGGACAAAGGACACCATGGTTCAGAAGCCTTGACTGTGGGGCTGGACACAGGTGGGCATCAGGGTACAGCAGCCCTGATAATAGCACAGGATGCACATTGTGCAGCAACCCTGCCCATCTGGGGCAATGGAAGTGCATAGCAGGGTTCAGCAGCCCCAACTGTGGATGCAGGTGGCATGAGACTCTAAGGTGTGGCACAGCAGAGCAGCCCTGACTGTGGAGATAGGAACAGGGGGCAACAGGGTGCCATGGCCTTGGCTGTGAGGGTGGGACAGAAGGCAGCAGGGTGCAGCAGCCCTGAATGTTTGGGCAGGAGATGGGGTGGCATCAGGATACAGCAGCCCAAACTGTGGGACAGGTGCAGCAGCCATGCCTGTTTGGGACAAGGGATATAGGCAGCAGGGTGGAGCAAAGGATCTGACTCTGGTGGCAGGGGGACAGCAGGGTGCAACTGCCTCAACTGTGGAGGCATGCAACAGGGTGCAGCAAATGCCCTGAATCTTGTGGCCAGTGGCAGCATGGTGCAGCAGCCCAAACTGCAGAGACAAGGGGCTCTAGAGCACAGCAGGCCATAGCAATCCCAACTATGTAGAAAGGAGCAGGGTGCAGCAGCCCTCTCTCTGGTGACAGGGGATAGAGGACATCATGGTGCAAAAGACTTGACTGTGGTGCAGAACATGGGGCATCAGGGTACAACAGCCCTGACTGTGAGATGGAGTACAGTTGGTGCAGCAGCCCTGCCTATTTGGGGCAATGGAAGTGGGTAGCAGGGTGTAGTAAAAGTTCCACCTCTGGTGGCTAGGGCAGCATGGTACAGCAGCCCCAGCTGTGGAGACAGGGGAACCTGGAACTCTAGGGCTTAATACAGCACAGCAGCCCTGTCTGTGAAGACAGGAACAGGGGACAACAGGTGCAGCTTCCCTACCTGTGAGGGTGGTGGAGAGAGGGTAGCAAGGTGCAGCAACCCCAACTATTTGGGCAGGAGATGGAAGGGTGCAGCAGCCCTGATTCTTTAGGCAGGGGATGGAGGCAGCAGGGTGCAGAATCCCTGATTGTGTGGGAGAAGACAGTGGGCAGCAGGGTGTAGCAGCCTCGATTGTGGAGCAGAAGGCAGGGGGGCTTGCGGGGCAGGGACAGGTGGCAATAGACTGCAGCTGCTTCAACAGTGGGGCAGAGACATGGTGCATTGGGATGCCACATAGTGGTTATACACATACATGATGTATTTTCACAGAGAAACCACCAAAGAACTGAAATTTGTGAGTTCAGACAGGTGCCTGTCACACTCTGCTACAGTATTTCAAGCACATGTACTGTTTGTCAATCTGACAAGAAACAAAATGTTCGTACATTAATGTACTTATGAAGGCTACATCAAAGACGGAGTGTTTTGTGAATAAACAAAATTTAGATTTATTTTATAGTCATTTAATAGTCCAGTGTTATATAGTTAGAAAAAAAAATCAGAGTTTTGATTAGAAAGAACTAAGAGCTGTGACAGACAAGCTGATTTCTCACAGAGAAAGATTTCCACTTCTTCAGTTCAGCATTGAAACTGAAATGATCAGTTTTTTACGAGAAGATAATGATATATTTTAAGCTGATCTATCTAAACACAAATCAGACAGTGAGTTTGTAAGAAATTTGGAGAGCTCATCAAACCATTAACTCTACAAACTACTGCTCTGATTGGGAATCTGAAACAGCAAGCTACTCCAAAATGATGTAATCGCACTCTAAGTTTGACTGAGAGGACAGAAATAACTCCACTGTTTTCAGCCACTGTAGAGCAAGTTAACAAATGCTGATTAAAAGAAAGCCACAAAACCAAACAGCATGAAATTTTCAGGAAACACTAATCATGACACAGGGACTTGAATTTCAGTGTTTCAAGCTTTTATAAAAAATATGTAAAAACCGTTGCACATCATCTTTAAACTCCTCCTCATTACCCAGACTACTATATACTTCACCCGAAGCTGACTATGGCACTCGGTGAAACCAGCAGCACACAAGGCCACACATGATACCTCCCACTTCCTCTCCCGATTTGCTCCCTGGCTCCGCATCACCCAACAGCCCAGTGACACAAACACTCATGCACATTCAGATGCCCTAACTGCATCAACCATGGGAGATTCCACATCAACAATGCGAGAAACTGTCAGCCATCCTGAAAACATGTAAAGAATCTAAAAAACGAATAATACTGCAGAAAACGAAATCATTTTGTGACAGACCTTATAACCACACTCAATAAAGTATGCAATGCAGCCCACTGTGAAGGTGAGATCACAGGTTTCTGGTAGGAAGTGGTGATTACAGTAATACTCAAGCCGAGGAAAGACACCACCAAATGTGATGGATACCACCCCATCTCCCTCTTAAATCAAGATGCAAATATTTTTGCAAAAGGTAATATTGCTAATAGACTACAAAATGGTTTTATACCAGGATGCCACATCCAAGTCAATGTACATAGAGTCCTGAATGTGATTTTGGCCTGCCAGACCTTACCAAAAGGGCAGCAGAGAACTATTATAATGGTAGACACGGAAAAGGCATTTGATCACCTTGACTGGGAACTCTTAGATGCCACATTGCAAAAATTTCAATTTGGAGAGAAGTTTGTGCTTGAATTAAGGGGCTGTATTCCAACTCAGGGGCTAGGTTTAAAGTGAAGTGGACTCTCTCAGCAAGACTGGACATTAAAAGAGGAACCATATAGGGGTGCCCCCTGTCCCTACTGTTATTTGCAATAAGCCTAGAACCCCTAGTAGAATGGCTGCATGCCAACCAAGACATTAAGGGAATAAAGGGACATTAAGGGAATAAAGATCAGAGGGGACGAGATTAAAGTATCCCTCTACGCCGATGACACACTAGTCTGTCAACAGAGCCTGAAGTTAACTTGCCCAAAGTCATAGAACTCATGAATCAATCTGGCTCTGCCTCAAGGTTCAAAATTAATGAGGGCAAATAAGAGCTCCTGCTCTTAGGAACCCTAGCTACACCACAGCTTAAAGCAATGCACCAAGCTGAAATCCACCCCGAGTGGATTCCATTACTTGGGGGTATGGATATCTCTAGATCTGTCTAAACTTTTTCAGCTGAACCACCAAAAACTACTTTCAGAAATTCAAGCCAACTGTATGAGATGGAAGGACTTGCTTCTCTGTATGGGAGGCAGAAGCTGTGCGTATGAATATCCCCCTAGATTAAACTTCCTGTTTGAATCCCTCCAAATTAAAATTTCTGCTACGATCTGGAAACATACTTGGAAAATCTTGTCAAAATTTATTTGGGGTGGGAAAATGACCTTAACTCAAATAGTGTTTTAACAATGCCCAAGCACAGAGGGGGTTAGGGAGTCCGAGACATCAAAGCCTATTACTGGGCGGCCCAGCTTCAAAGTTTTGGACAGTGTATGAAAAACCAAGAAATACTGAGCTTGGTCCCATTGAAGCTACACAGGTTAATACAAGGTAACATGGTGGATGTTCTCTTCATGGCCGGAGATAATTCAAGCTAGCGAAAAGCTGTGGACCAAATTGATGATACAGTTATGGGAACAAGTATGCTGCAGGTGTAAACTACCCAAGCAAATCAGCAGATTGATGCCCCTGAGAGCCTGCTTAGACTTTACGCCAATTAAGCTTGACACAGGTTTTAAAACATGAAAGAACAGGGCTGATTCAGTTGAGACAATGCTATGCAGGCCAAGTGGCAAAAATGTTTACACAGCTCTCAGCAGAGTTTGAATCACTCAGGCAGGACCTATTTCACTATATGCAACTTCAACACCACCTGCTGGCAAAGCCCCGAGCCACCACCCTTAGACAGGGGAATAATCCAATCAGACAAATCTTACACATTAGCCACCCAGCCTCAACCCAAACAGCTTATCTCCAAATAAATTATATAATACCATTAGAAGCCTGAATGAGGACCCGATGGCCATGTCAAAAACAAGTGGAAGGAGGAGGCAGGCTGTGAGTTGGAGGATAAAGAATGAGCAAAGGTTTGAAGCAAGCACACAAACCATGGCCTCTCCCAACTGGCAAGAGTTATGTTGGCAAATTATAACAAGATATTTCTGAAACCCAACTATCTCCTAACATTACGGAACACATAGTTCAGATAGACGCTGGAGGGCCTGTGGGATGGTAGACACACATGGGCATATTTTTGGGAGCTGCCCTATCCTCATTTCTGGACAGAGGTCAGGGCAGCAGTAGGGTGCATACTGTCTATCCCACCACCAGGGCAGTTTCAGCATTGGATCCTGGAGTCAGCCCCTCGGGGCTTAAGGGGTCAGGTACACAAATACCTGTTTAACATTTTTGTGGCGGCTGCCATGAAAGCAGTCACCCAACTGTGGCTGCTTACCATGCCATCTTCTTTAGATAACTGGTTAAAACTTTGCCAACATACAAGAAATGGAAAAGGTCACAGTTTTGTTGTGACACCAAAAGGACAAATGCACTAGCTACTGGCTGCCCTTCATGAGCTACATGGCAGATAGGGAAGGAGTAGACATCCTGGAAAACTTTAGCAGCAGATACTTGACCTGGGTGTACTATTAGACTTAAAAATACTAATCTGAAAAGACAGTAACCCTCAGAGATCTGATTAAACCAAGCTCTGCAGCCAAGCATTTAGTGTATGAAATAACCGTACAAAGACAGTATGTTACCGATTGCACTGGAATAGATGAACTGTAACTTATTTTTTTTACCCCATATTGTTTGTTGTAGTTTGTACTGTTGTTGCCCTTTTTATTTTATTTAAGTTACGTGGTTGGCCGTATGTTAATACTGACTGTACTGTGTGTTATAGTGTTAAAAAAATTAATAAGCTTTAATTATGAAAAAAGGAAATGTCAATGATATTTCCCATCATGCAGTTTGACCTTTGACATCATTTGTGGCTCCGACACTCATGATGTCATAAGATCAAACTGAACTTGGGAGAAATATTACCAAACTTTCCATTCGGCCATGTAGATATTTTTGTACTGAACAACTTTATCTCGAAGTACCATGCTATCATTTTTCATTTTTTCAATTAATAGTTTTATTTATTTTCCAATATACAAACATACATCATTAGACACTTTGAAAGGGCATACAGTAATAGCAGAGAAGGATCTTACAACAATATGTCCATATCCTTGCAGCATGTAATTTAACAGAAAGTACATCATAGAAAAAGGGACTCCAGAAAGGACCGAGGGGAAGGACCACTCAACTCTCTCCTCTATGGTGGTGCGATACTCAAACAAAAAAAAAAACAAGACCTGGTATCTGTTTAGTACAACCATATAAGTACTGCTACTGAGTAAGTTATGTAAGTTAGCGCACATTGCATGGCTGGCTAGACCAAGTGAAAACCAGGGGTCATTCATGTCGGGAGTTTCATGAGGGGATGATCAAACAAATGGGGCACAGGTGAAAACTCGCCCTCTATTCCGGTCCTAGGTTTCAGGTAAGCCATAAAAGGGGCCCAGCAAGCCACGTATGTCACGGACTTATTAACTACAATATGGGATAGGCAGTCGAGTGAGGACAGCAGCATCATTTTTCATTTTAAAGTTATTTGCATTTGTTTGTTGCAAAAAATGACACAAATTTGAATTTTCTGCTGTTTTTTGCTAATTATAAAAAAACTAAAGTATCTATAAATGAAACACCACTGATTTTGTAGATATTTTTGTACTGAACAAATTTTGTGCTCACAGTACCATGCTGTTGTGTTTTTTTTTTTTTTTTGTTTTAAAGTTATTTGCATTTGTTTGTTGAAAAAGTTAAATGAATTTTCTACTGTTTTGGGCAAATTATAAAAAAAAAAAACTAAAAGGTATCTATCAATGACACACCACTCATTTTGTAGATATTTTTGTGCTGAACAAATGTCATGCTGACAGTACCATGCTATCATTTCATGTTTTAAAGTTATTCGCATTTGTTTGTTGAAAAAGTGAACATAAAATTGAGGAAAAAGTGAACATAAAATTGAATTTTCTGTTTTTTTGCTAATTATAACAAAAAGGTAGTTATAAATGAAACACCACTTATTTTGTAAATATTTTTGTGCTGAACAAATTTTATGCTCACAGTACCATGCTATCATGTTTCATTTTAAAGTTATTTGCATTTGAATACAGTTAGTACTGCTACTCAGGCCAAACATTCTAAATGAGAATATCACTGGCAAGAGACACTTTTCTTAAATGAAAGGTGCCTCCGAGGCAGCCCTGCCTCAGAGGCAAAGCTGCCTTGTCCTGCCTCTGAGATAAGTCTGTCTCTGAAGCAGACATTATAGATAGGGCTGCCTCCCAGGAAGGCCTTTAACCTCTAGAGCTAAAGAGTTGAGCTGCCGTGCTGTGCTGGTTCCATGGTGTAGTGGAAAGGTCTACAGATAAATGTGAGGTTGAGAGTTCAAATCTACACATGGTCCTTTTACTTCTTTTTTGTCAGAATTTCACTTGAGTGGTGATCCATGGTGGTGTGGTGTTAGAATAGTAAATCTAGAAGGGAAGGAACTTAGGGCCCCATTTGTGCCTCGCTAACCTGGAAGAGCTCCAGCTGCCGGGGGCAGGCCCATATTCAAAGGACACATATGCACCACGCACCCCCAACAGTGCCAACTCACACAATATTCTACTCTGCTTATGCTCCCTCATGCATATGTTGCGCAGCATAATATTGAAAGTGTTCAGTAGCGCTAAATGGCCACAAGCAGCGACGCAGTTTAATGCTTCTGAAACCCAGCCCTTAGTGCACAGAGGGGGTGCACCCCATCTATGCACTGTCAAGGGCTGTGTACATTGTGGTTTAGCATTTCCAATCCTTGCCCCAATCCCTGCCCAAGTCATAAAGAATAATCCATTGGTAGTTCAGTGTCCCTCCCCAGCCCGGATTCCCATCCCCATAGATGAACACAAATCCATTAGTAGTTCAGTGCCCCTTCCCAGCCCTGATCCCCATCTCCATAGATGAACACAAACCCATTGGTACTTCAATGTCCCTCACCAGCCCTGATCCCCATCCCCATAGATGAACACAAATCCATTAGTAGTTCAGTGTCCCTTCCCAGCCTCAATCCATGTCCCCATAGATGAAAATACATTAATTGGTAGTTCAGTGTCCCTCCCCAGCCCCAGTCCCTGTCCCCATATAGATGAATAGTATACTTGGTGTTTCAGTGTCCCCCCCAGGCCCAATCACTGCCCCATTCCATATAATTAAATCCCCTGTGGTCCAGTGGTCCCTCCCCAATGCCCTGCCCTCTGATCGCAGTCCCAGTTGTAAAAAACACATTCCCTGGTGGTCCAGTGGTCCCTCCCCCATTCTCTGATCACCATCCACTGAAAACAGCAAGACTCTGGTAGTCTAGTGACCCCCCACCATGGTAAGTAGTGAATTACCACCCCGCTCTCCCCTAACCTGACCCGCACCAGTGACTGGCACAGCCCACTTTACACTGCCACGGCCAGCCACTGACTGAACTGTCAAAGAACGTGTACAGTAGACAGCATGCACTCATTGGCTGACAGGTCAGACTTACAGGCCTGTAATTAACTACCATTTTTTAACCCCCGTTATGAATTGTTATAACTGACACTTTTCTCCAGTTCTCCAGTAATCCAGCACTAGTCCCTCATTATAGGATTAGTTAAACAGTAATGTTAATGGTCCCAGAATGTTTTTACTAACTTCCATAATGAGCCTTGGATGGAGATTGTCCAGTCCTGATGATTTATTTGCTGTTAGCTTGTTTAGTACATATTCCACATGTTCCTCTGTAAATATTTTACAGCTTACAGGTGTTCTGTGGTGACTTACTCACTGATACCAAATCTAAGTTAACTTAATTAAATACTGAGCATAAATATTTATTCATCAGCCATTCCTGTTACGCTGTTTATTTGTTTACTGTCCTTTAGTATCGGTCCTATTGTCCTGTCTGCATCTTTACCATTATTAACATAGGCATAAACTGATTTACAATTATTCTTTGTGTGTGCTATTTTAAACTCCACATTTTTCTTTTCTCTTTTAATTGTATGTTTAGTTTTCCTTTGCTCATTTCTGTGCCTATCCTCATTAGTTCACTAGGATTCTCTTTTGTTCTTCTATTTGCATTTTCTTTGGCCCTAATCTGTTTCCTAACCTTCTTTGTGAACCATGTGGACATTTTTCCCCTTGTGGTTAAATGTCTTCAATTCTGGTACACGTTGCCTTTCTGTATATAAAAGTTTTTTTTTGATTTGGTTTCATATTTCCCATTCACTTTTGTTATTCATTTTGCTATTTCAATCCAACCTATCCCATGTGGCCCCTATTTTGTCAGAATCTGCTCTATTGTAATTGTTCCTTACCAAAGTTAAATTTATTTTGAAATTCATCTTATTATGGTTCCTTGTTAATAAACTTCTTTTATTTGCACATTCCTTATTTCCATGGTGAGATCCGTAAGAATGAGATCTAAAATAGTATTGTCCCATGTTGGTTCTTTAACTATTTGCTGCATTTCATTATGAATTAGTTCTTCCATACACATATTCCCTCAAAAGCAATATTACTACTCACCTCTTCCCAGTTATTGTCTGATAAAATAAAGTCTCCAACAATTATGTTTAGTGCCATCAATGACTCCAAAATTGCCTGATTATATTCATTCTCACTATTAGGAGGTCTGTAGCACAGGCCCAGTATTATCTTCTTCCCTTGTTTGTCACTAGTTTGATCCATAAACTTGTTTCTAATATAATTTTATACAGTACTCACTATATATGTTTTTAATATACAAACACACCTCTCCACTTTTTCTGTCCATCTTATTCTTCTAATATAGCCTATAACCTGAATTTCTTTGTTGCAGTCACTGGTGCCACCCCACCACGTCTCAGTGACTGCTACAAAATCTATATCTTCTTTATGCATTATTATTTCTAGTTCAGATTTTTTTTTTAAATATTCAAGCTATATGCATTAGCAAGTAGTGGCTTATATTCACCTGTGTTAATACTGGGTAAATATTTTTGTTCCCCAGCCCCCTTTGCTGCTAGTTTGTTTCCGAGATGGTGTGTTATATTTTTCTCCCTAGAGTTGCACTACCATACTAGTTCAAATGCAGTCCATTCCAGCAAAAATACCTGTAGTTGTCTTCGAATTGTTCCCAATTTGTGACACACCTATGACCATTTCTATGTGTGCATTTCCCTAACCACTCATTTAAATTCTTAATCTTCCTTTGCCTGGTCTTGCAGCTGTAGGAAATGGGAGTATTTCTGAGAACACTATTTCACACCCTCTTATCTCTAATGTTTCACTTATTTTAATAAATTCTTTCTGAATGTCCTTATTTGATTGTCTGCCTACATGTAATACCACCAATGGCTTTTCATCGGCCTCCTCTAGGACATCTGTTGCCATTTTTATGTTGATTGCGTGCATGCACAAGAAACATGTGGCGGCAGCTTTCTCCACAAGCAGGTTGTGGAGGCGTGGCACTGTTGTGGCCAATGCCCCCACAGCATGCAAAGGCTTGTCCCACTTCCCCCCAATGCCGTGGCACGCTACTGCTGACACTAGTTCAGCCAGCGTGCCACAACCTTCTAAAAAAGTAGCCGCTGCAATCAGGGGCTGCCTCGTCATTGCAACATCAGCCATCTGCTGCAATGAGGGAGTGACCCGTCATTGCAGGGTGGGATGAAAATCCTGATATTGTTTGTGAACATGGCGGCTTGCCGCTGTGCTCTAAAACAATATAACCCCACCATGTTTAGTTGCTGGACGGGACCCCAACTCATCGACTCACTGGGCCAACGTTGATTAGCCGACGGGGAGCCCACTCCCATCGGCATTATGTCAAACACCCCTCGCTGATATTGTTTGCCGATGGGGTGCCCAATCCCATCGGCATAATGTGAACCCCTCCTTTACTTTTGTGCCGACAGGGGTGCCCAATCCCCCATTGGCTACTGGCACCCCCAAAAGAAGCAGTCGGGTGGCATGAACCCCCCCTTTACTTGTGTGCTGACGGGGGGTGCCCAATCCCCCATCGGCTAATGGCCCCCCAAAAAAAGGAGTTGGGTGGCATGCTGAGAGCCCACCCCAGCATGCCTAATGTCCCTGTGAAGAAAAAAACTGTCCCGCTATGGGTTTTTTTGTTTTAAAACCTGTGAAATAAGAAAACTGTCCCTCATGGTCTCCCTGGCCCCCTTCCCACCACCCGCACCCACCCACTGTGGACCCTACCTCCCCACACTCCTCACTCCATACTTACCTCTGGAGTCCGTGCGACGATCTTCGTGGACCGGGAACACATCAGCACTCTTCAAAGCTGACCACGAACTGAGAAAATGCTGGTAAGCTGTATAATGGTAGAAATAGGGTTTTTTTAACTTTAATGCATATCTCAGTCATTTTTTGGAATTTTGGCACCAAATTTTCAACATGGGGTTTTTGGGACCCCTCCTCATGAATTCTCAAACTGTCATGGCATTAATCGGCCCTGAAAGGTGATTTCGCGATCACTGCGCAAAATCACCTTTCGGTGCCTAGTAACAAAATGACAGTGCCAGTGTTCATGAGGTGGGCTCTCAAAAAGTCTATGTTGCAAATTTGGGGAAAAACAAAATGACTTTACGAGCATGCATTGTGGAGTTAAGCACACGTCAAATTTGCAATATTTTCATGCCAGATTTTCAGCATTGCCATTTTCCCCACCTACTTATGAACAGCACAGCTGTCATTTTTCCCATCCTGGCCGAAATGTGTTTTCGCATTCGGGCGAGAATAGAGCGGTCGCTGTGGGAAATCACTGTCTGGGACAGATTAAGAAAATGAGAGTGATACTGTTCATGAGCAGAGGTCCTAAAATGCCTATGTTGACAATTTGGTGATGATAGCCCATCAAATGACTGTGATAGAAGTATGCGTTGAACACTTTCCATGCACCCTTGTAACTTCGCAAATTTGTAATATTGTCACGCCAGATTTTCAACAGTGGCATTTTTTCACACCTCCTTATAAGCAGTATAGCTGTCATTTTTCACATCCTGACCGAAATGTGTTTTCACAGTTCCAGCGCAGAATAACGCAGTCGCTGTGGGAAATCACTGTTTGAGACAGATTAAGGAAATGACAGTGGCACTGTTCATGAGCAGAGGTCCTAAAATGCCTATGTTGAAAATTTGGTGATGAAACTCCATAACATGACTGTGTTACAAGCGTGCGTTGAACTGTTTCCACGCACCCTTGTAACTTCACAATTTTGTAATATTTTCAAGCCACATTTTCAACAGTGGCATTTTTCCACACCTCCTTATGAACAGTACAGCTGCCATTTTTCACATCCTGGCTAAAATATGTGTTTGCACTCCTGCCGGAGAATAGCACGGTCACCGTGGAAAATCACTGTTTGGGACAGATTAAGATCGAACAACTGAGAGGGGAGAGTGACCGAGCTCAACTGAGCTCTGTTGGGACTGCTGCAGATTTGTTTGTGGGCAGAAAAAGGTCCCAATGCAAGAGCCCAGTACAAAAGGGCAAGAGCCCAGTATAAAAGGGCAGCCTGCAGCACTGGGAGAAACAGAGCGAGACAGCGAATGACGGAGGGGGAGTGAGCGAACTCACCGGAGCGCTGTCAGGACTGCTGCAGATTTCTTTGTGGGCAGAAAAAGGCGTCAATGTAGGCAGGGGCCCAGTACAAAAGGCCAGCCTGCAGCGGTGGGAGAAACGGTATGAGTGAATGAGACAGAGGGCTGAGTGAGCTCAACAGAGCTCTATCAGGACTGCTGTGGATTTCTTTGTGGGCAGAAAAAGGTGCCAATGCAGGCAGGAGCCCCATACAAAAGGGCCACTTGCAGCACCAGGACAAACAGAATGAGCGCGTGTGAGAGGGAGACTGAGCGACCTCAATGGAGCTATGTTCGGACAGCTGAGGATTTCTTTGTGGACTGACAAAGGTACCAACACAGCCAGGGGCCCTGTATACAAGTGCAGCCTGCAGCACCAAGAGAAACAGAATGATCGAGTGACAGAGCGGTAGTGAGCAAGCTCAACGGAGCTCTATTGTGACTGCTGTGGATTTCTTTGTGGGCAGAAAATGCAGCAACGCAGGCAGGAGCCCAGTACAAAAAGCCAGCTTGCAGCACCAGCCAAAACAGAATGAGTGAGTGAGAGAGCTCAAAGGAGCTGTGTCGGGAGTGCTTCAGATTTCTTTCTGGCCAGAACAAGCCACCAATGTAGGCAGGAGCCTAGTACACAAGGGCAGCCTGCAGCGGCAGGAGACACAGAACAAGTGAGTGAGGGAGGGAGAGTGAGCGAGCTCAATGGAGGTCTATTGTAACTGCTGCAAATTTGTTTGTGGGCAGAAGAAGGTGGCAACGCAGGCAGGAGCCCAATAGAAAAGGGCAGCCTGCAGCGCCGGCAGAAACGGAATGAGCGAGTGAGAGAAGGGGAGTGAGCGAGCTCAACACAGCTTTGTTGGGACTGCTGCAGATTTCTTTGTGGCCAGACAAAGGTGCCAACAGAGGCAGGAGCCAGTACAAAAGGGCAGCCTGCAGCGCCAGGAGAAACAGAATGAGTGAGTGACACGGGGGAGAAAGCAACCTCAATGGAGCTCTGTCAGAAAGCTGTGGATTTCTTTGTCGGCAGAAAAAGGTGCCAATGCAGGCAGGAGCTCAGTACAAAACAGCAGCCTGCAGCACCGAGAGAACCACAACGAGTGAGTGAGAGAGGGGGAGGGAGTGAGCGAGCTCAATGGAGCTCTATCGTGACTGCTGCGGATTTCTTTGTTGGCAGAAAAAGGCAGCAACACAGACAGGAGCCCAGTACAAAAGGCCAGCCTGCAGCGCCAGCAGAAACGGAATGAGTGAGTGAGAGAGGGGGAGTCAGCAGGCTCAGCAGATCTGTGTCGGGACAGCTGCCGATTTCTTTGTGGGCAGAAAAAGACACCAACCGAGGCAGGAGCCCAGTACAAAAGGGCAGCCTGCAGCGCCAGGAGAAACAGAATGAGCGAGTGGGGGGGGGGTGAGCCACCTCAACAAAGCTCTGTCAGGACAGCTGCAGATTTCTTAGTGGGCAGAACAAGGTACCAACGCAACCAGGAGCCCGGTACAAAAGAGCAGCCTGCAGCACGGGGAGACACAGACTGAGTGACTGACAGAGGGCCAGTGAGCATGCTCGACAGACCAACGCAATCAACATTCGGCGTTGACAAATGCTTGTTTCAATGTGTCCTATATGTGCCCCCGAGAAACTTAGTAGTCCTATTCTCTTTATCCTGTGTACATATGAACTTATCTATATACTTTAAAATTGAGTCACCAAGTACATAAACTTGACACTTGTCCTTAACTGTGCTCATGCAATTTTCTATCTGCACCTTTTTCCCATAGTGCTATTGGGGTCCTCCTGGGTGTTAATTTGTTGTAGGGGGTAAACACTATTTCTATGCTCTACCTCATACGATGTAGCCATTCTTCCTTTCTTAGATTTACGACCCTTTTTAACCAAGCACCATTCTTCAACTGACTATCCCATTTTCTTTGGGCCTTTTTTATTACTATTTCCACTGTGATGTTTTCCATGATCTGTATTTTCTTTTTTTTAAATTTGTTTTTTTGCACCCATTCCACTTGCCAGACATCTGCCTGATCACGGACCCCTTGGCTGCGGCATCTCCACATGAGCCGCTCTCCCGGGATCCCCTGAATTACCCCCCAAGGTGGAGACGCAGCACCCCTGACCTCAGGGTGCTGCGAACAACAGATAGGGCAGGACTTGGCCTGGGGAGCCAATTGCAGCTGAGGGGCAGGCTTCATTTAGGCAGCGGAGGTAGGCTTGATCCCCCCACAGGGGGGTTGGAACGTGCAGTGACACCTGCATCCATCTCGTCCCCTTGGAACCTTGCTGGCATTGGTTGCTGTGATGCCCCTGGCCTCCACTAGGGGTCCCCCATGCACTGATGGCATTCCTCACCCTCCCCCCAAAAAAGGAGAGCAGTCGTGGGATGCTCAATCCTTCTCCCCTCGGCCAGCCCTCCGACAACCCGAGTCTGTTCCCAAACCTGGGTCACTGGCGCCGCAAGCGGAAATCCAACCACTGCGCCAGTGGGACAGCTATGATCTGTATTTTCTAGTATTACACCCTGTGTTTGTAGGCTGTCCCCCTTTTCAGTTTGTATCTCTTCAACTTCTGCTCTCAATAAGCTCATGCTTCTCACTCCCCTCAGTTCCATCTCAAGCTCTATTAGTTTTAACTTTAAATCCTGGATTTCTTTACATTGGTCGCATGTGAAGGCTCCAAAGTCTGAAGCAGGACTTTAGGCTCAATTTATTGTAGGTGGTGGTGGTGGCAGGTAAAAGGGAGATGGGGGGGTATCTCTTTTTGGCAGACTCGATGGGCCAAATGGTCTTTTTCTGCTGGCATGATTCAATGATTGTATGATATACATGCTCCTGATTTCCCCTGTTGTTTGTGTGATAATACTTCTTTCCTTGTCCAGTTTACACAAATTTACTATCACCCCTTCCTTATAGGAAATGTAATTATATTCTTACCCATAATATTTATTTTTCAGAGTGCTTGGCCCCCTGGTTCTCCCTGGCTGACACTGCCTCTGCTAGTGTTGCCTCCACCCAGTGCTCGTTGACGCTTGCACTGGCAATCAGACATGAAAGGTCAAAACCAGAAATAGTGCTTATTCTCACTTTCAGTTTTGGTACTCCTTCAAAGTTGTTTAAACTCAAGTAAAATGCCTGAATAAGGTTCTAAAATGCTGTTAATGCCCTTACAAGGCTAAACTCCATTAAAATATGCTGCTGCACAGCCTTTCTCAGCCACACAGTAAAACGGACATGCCAGTCCTCCCAGGCAGTCCTCCCAGCTACCAGAATGCTCTGCATTCACAAAGATAGGTACAAGAGAGACAGCTTTTTTCTAAGTTATTTTTCTGTATTTTTGTAGATTACGTTTATAGAGATTTAGGGTTTATGCAGTTGACTGAGTCAAAATATACAATTTATCTTCAGAAACAATGGGGTAGAACCATAACTTATGAGTTTTGGAGTCACAAGTGAGTTATAAAAGTCTTGACCACTCTCAAGTGATGATAAATTGCATAATTTGAATCAGCATATTGGATGTATACCACATTGATTTATTTGTTATAGCTTTTAATTATTCTTTTTACATGAAGATTTAACTATTTCTCTTTGATTTCAACTGCTGACTTCAGTGCTGTACATGGCTATTGTGAAGTTGTCAGCACTCTGAAACCTGTTCTCCAATTTCTTCAGTGTCTCATTGTGAAGTACACAACTTTGCTAAATATTTGTGCAGCTCACCCCAAAGTGCAACAAATCATGATATCTCACTTGGGTCCAAAAATATCAGTTTTATTCTGTGATATTTCTCTCTACACCTGTCGTTTTAAATAGGGGATATGCTGCAATTTATCTTCAAGTGTAAGGGGGACGGGCCAGCCCAGTGGCGCAGAGGGCTGAGGCACTGGGTGCCTTACCTCCTGCTATGCTGGCAAAGCAAATTTGGGAACAAGTTCAGGTAGCTGGGAGTCGGCCATGGTGGGAAAGGATTGAGCATTCATCAGACTTCTCTCCTCTCCGCTCCTCTCCTCTCCTCTCCTCACTTGGGGAACAGCACGAGAGGCACAGACAAGAGAAGGGGAAACAGTTCCATAGTACATGTGTGCCTCCATGCACACATACTTATGTGCCACTGCAACCAGAAGCATGGGAGAGAAACCCAGGAAAAAGATACCTGAGGGCTACATGAAGTCTTGCAAATCTCTCCTGACCAGCACCACCACACAGACCTCTAGGGGCCTTCTGGATATGTGACTCTGGGAGAAGAGCATGGCCTTCACCCTCTGTCCCCACCACAGGGGGCTAGTCATGGAGGAACCAGCTCCAGTCCGAGGGAGGTGGGTGCCGACCGGGGGAGGTAGGGACAGGGTTGATGGGCTACCCATCAGGGTAAAAAGCTGAACAGAAAAAAATTGTGTGGGTGTAGGACCATAACTCAAGAGTAGCAGAGCCATGGTTCTATGTGATAATGGCGAGCGCCTAATGGCGACTCGCATGATCACAACGTCAGGGCGGCGAAAACAGTTTCACCACTCTAACATCCCTAGCGCATGGAAGAACAGTGCTGGGGACTTAAATCCTTTGCTTTCTGTGGGAGGGCTGCACCCCCCAACCCCCCACGTGGGGGGGCTTTGCTCCCTGCACCCTCCTACTTAAAGAGTCTCAACTCCAGGGGGGTGCAAAAAAGTTTTGGGCCAGGCGCAACAAAAACGCAACAGTGCCCAGACCCAGACCCTGAACCTGGAACCCCATGCACCGCAAGTGGAGGCCAACCCCTGACGCCATGGCGCAGCTCAGCAGCTGACCACAGTACCACCTCTACATCCCTCTGACCCCTCCCAGACCAGGTTTGCTGTGCTTGCTCCCCCCATGCGCCTGTACATACAGTGACATCTTGTCGCTAGGGTCACCCACCCCACCACATCCAGTCGCCCTTCCTGCCCCACACCTTTTGAGCTTTCACCCACATCGCATCGCCATTTTGGAAGGCACCTTGATTCAGGCGTCCACCTCACGTGCTACTCAGAGCCACGAGTGAGCTATGAAAGTCCTGCCTAATCACATGTGGTGATAAATTGTCTATCAAGAGTCAGGCTGTTGTATATTCGATATATACAACAGTTATTTACAAGTTCTAGCCTTTAAATCTGCAGTTTATTTGAAGAGTTTGCTGTTTTCTTTGATTTTAACAGCTGGCTTCAGTGCTGCACCAGACACTGTAATCTCATCTGCACTGTGAAAGCTGCCATCTGATTGGCTCAGTATTCCACTGTGATGACAGTAATCTTAAAAATATCTTGTGACAAAAGTAACAACACATCTTTGTTATTTTGCTATTAGTGATGTCACTAGCCAAAAGATATCATTTTTTATGTCTTCATTTTTACCACCACTCCTGTTGTATATACTCAAATAGAGAAACATTCAGTCCCAGCCTCCATGGTGTCCATGCTAAGAGGATGTCCCGGATAATGTTCATTCTGATCCAGACTAAAAATGGCCGTCCTCCAGGGTGTTCATTGGATGCATCAGATTAACTGAGGACTATCTGAAAAGCTCTATTTTTTCAAACAAATCCACTTTTTAGAGGCAGTATAGTGCTGTGGTTTAGGGCACTGAGCTACAAACCCGGAGACCTGGGTCTGAATCCCACAGCCCCCACTTGCATACTGTGTGCCCCTAAGCAGGTCACTTAACTTTCTTGTGCACCCAGGTCACAACTGGAAACAATCTTTGACTTCGTGTGCCTTTCCTAGCTAAACAATTTCCCCTTTCCCTTCAAAGCAGAAGTATTTGTTAGTGGAAACAAATGTCATCATAATGGGCTTTATGCACGAACGGCGTGGGTTATATGCATGAAAGGCATATATACTGCTTGTATACCTATGTGGCCCTGGACAGGCACAGGGTGTATGGTATTCACTGCCACAAGCACCCACAGGGCACCTGCCTGTGGCCCTGCCCCCCAGCATGCAGTCGCACGTTACTGGGTCAGGACTGCACAAGGGCAGAGTGCAGGATGCAGGCAAGCATCCAATTAGATGCCTGTCATGGGTCCCAGAAGTGGACCTCTTCTGCAACCCTTGCAGGGGCTCCTATCAAGGCATGGAACACCATGGATATATAGGGGCACCGTTGACACCCAGTAGTTGCACTGGTATACACACATTCAGTGTGTCCTGTACTGCAGAGTACAGCACTGCAATACCGTATGGGTGTACAGAGGCACCCGTGGCACTGGTACACTGTTTTTGGATGACAGCACATACCACACCATACCGGTGGTACCACACTACCACCAGGCATATGTGCATACAATGGCTGCTGGGCAGTCATGGGCTGCCTGCCCAGTTGGTATGGGTGTGTCTACCTTATGTCACCATGTGCTGACCTATACCATCCACCCTAGGGATGATCATTCTCCCTCCCAGACAGTGACCTGTGCCACTGAGGTGCATGTAGGCATACACCTGTACAGGACTGTATCCCATACTTCTCTACCTCATACCCCACACAGCAGGGACATGGCATAATAACATCAGGGACAAAGACCCAATCTCAGGCACCCGTTGTATGCATCGCTACCGTTCACTTTGGATACTGACAGAATAAGGGTGTTAGTGTGAGATGCATCTGCTGCTGACAAACATGTCTGTTACTGTATTGCATGACATTATTGTGTGCTCCAATCCCCACTGTTTAGTTGCAACAACATGGAGCTTATGAGGGACAGAGAAGACATATGAGGCAACATCAGGGATGTCCCCGACACTCGGGGCAGTTGCGTGGTTTGCTGAGACCAACAGCCATGCCATTCATGGTGCTATGTGTAGATGTGGGAGGGCCATGACACTCGTGGCAGGGTCCCCCCCTGACATAACCCATTCCCCCAATTATGCGTCACTCTGCCTCTTTGTGAATTGCATAGAGGATGGGCACAACCCATCACACCCCCGGCCCACCCCTGTTGTGGAGCAGCATGATCAGCCAAAGGGATCATGCATGCAAAGAGCTTGCACACTTGTCATGAATGCTGCTAGGGGTCTGATGGACCACTACTGCATGGCTTTCTGACTTAGGGTTTCCTACATGCCTCAGATACACGGTGCTAAGGCAATCTGCACATTCATACATAGAGCCCACTGTTTTTATTATTAATGTATTTTTGGCAAAAACATCAATATATCCATTTTTCATTTCATTATATTTCCCTCCTGAACAAAAGAATGTGTTTTCAAAGTTTTTTAAAGTTGCTATTCTCTGGTCATGCCCACTATGAATAAATTAAACATCATAGTTTGGTGCTGTGCTGTTTACCATCAGAAATATGTGGTAGCCCCCTCCTAATACATTCACAGTAAGAATCCAGTACGTGAAGTCAAAAAGTATTCTTGATAAACTGGCCTGGTGGCATGGCTGTAGTGCTTCCACCTGCCATGCCAACAACATGGATTCGGGAGTGAACTCAAGTCATCAGGAGTTGGCTGGGGGGGGGTCAAGCATCTGGAGAACACCTCTCCTCTCCTGGGGAGGGTGCTCAGCACTTTCCACACTACGCCTGACACCTAGTGGAGGCTGGGTGTCAGGATAACTGGGAAGCCCAGTAGGGTGGGGGGAAGTCGGCATGATGCTGCACATCATTGCACACCAACAGAAGGGATGAAAAATGGAGGGAAAAGGACATTCTGCTATGTGGGATGAATGTCGGCCTGCCCACAGGCTTGGCACCACCAACCAGGCACCCAAACAGGATCCTGCTTTGGGGGGATGAGGACAAGTCCCCTCCCCCCATCTCCGCAACAAGGAGTAAGCCATAGAGGCATCTGGGGTAATTCCTGGGGATGGTGGGTGACCAGCCTGGGAGACCCATCATGATGGGGACCGGCAGGACAGAAACATAAACCTAAGTGGGGAAAAAAAAGTATCCTTGAGAGAGAGAAAGGGTGCTTAAATATTGTTAGTGGTGGCCATCTTTAATGACCTGAGTAATTAATTATAATGCAAGATTTTTCAGAAACAGCTAAGTGAAATAAAAACATACTGATGAAGAATTGAATTATGTCAGAAATTTGTAAATCCTAAAAAGCTATATGATGTAATTTTTGCCAGCTAACAAATGCTGCTGCTTTAGGGTGAAATAAAATACAGCTTACATTGGACAGCCCAGGAATTAGTCTGAGAAAAAAAATTGCATTCAAAATAGAATGTATTCTGTTGTTCATTTGACCAGTAGGTAATGGGTTATGCTCAAGTTTGCATGTAATAGTTTGTCTGTAATCTCTCTAAGATTTGTGTCCGAGACTTCTCCACCCTCATTATAGAGGTGACAGAGGGACTTGTCCTGCATGGCTACATAGGGGGATTTGAAGAGCCACCCTTTCACAAGGAGTGATAGCTGCTTCAGGAGTAGAGGGTGAAGGAGCACAAAGAGGCTAGGGCATTTTGCCCACTTCCCCTCCTCCCAACTGTAGTCATAGTCTATCAGATCACTGGACCAGCGGACTATGGATTATGTCTGAGTGCTTATGTAAAAGCTGAATTTTTTTTTTTTATATATTTTTTAGTTTTTGTAACATGCCTACAACAGGACTGAAAGATGGATGGCTGGAGCTGCAGTATAATTAGTTCCCTTACTTATTACGCATTGTTGAATCTCCCATGGCTGCAGCCCATGACTCACATCAGTCTCTGGGGATTCTGGGATGCATCCCAAATGGAATGGTTTGTAAAATGTCAGCAGAGGGAAGGCCATATCAACCAGATAAAAATACAATGCCGAGAGCAGCAAAGTAAGAACCATGTATCAACCACAAAATCTTAGTTGGATGTAGCCCCACCCCTACGTGTGGGGATGCATATATGACTGTTATCCTTGGTAAACTGATCCAAAGAATGGCAATATAGGTCTGCTAAATGGAGATGCTAGTATTTCTTGATTTTGTGGGCTGGGGGGGGGGGTCTCTGGGTATTAGTAGATAAAAGAGGCCAGAAACATGACTTACACAAAGTGAAGATCTAGGGCAGGTGCATTTCCCTAGGAAATTGAGTGGGTGAAGGATATCCCTGATTTCAGGGTGTCTAGTTGTAGGTGACTTGGGTTCTGAGTGTGGTATATTATGAAAGGCTTCAGGGAACATCAAATTAAAAAGGAAGACATTCAAATCCTCTGAGGTGAGATTATACAGTCTGAGTAGAAGTAGACAGTGATTAGGAGAGGACTAATTATATTATGAAAAGAATATACAGAGATCTTTGAAACAACTGCTAAGGGAACCAGCTGATGGAATTTGTTAGAGAAAGCAATTCTTTTTAAACAAGGTTTTCAACATGATAGAGGATGACCTAAAGGTGGGCAAACAATGTGAGAAGGCAGTAAGGAAGGCTGGGGGGACACTGGGATGCACAGGAAGAGGCATCAATAGTAGAAAACAGGAAGTTGTTATCCCTCTGTACAGACAGTTGGTGAGACCCCATCTGGAGTACTGTGTGCAGTTCTGGAGACCCCATCTCCGCAAAGACATAGACAGAGTGGAGGCTGTCCAGAGGAGGGCAAGCAAAATGGTTCAGGGTCTGCACCAGAAGACATACGAAGAAAGACTAAAGGAGCTTAATATGTATACCCTTGAGGAAAGAAGGGAGAGAGGGGACATGATAGAAACTTTCAAGTACCTCAAGGGAATCAACAAAGTCCAAGAGGGTAGCATCTTTCAGAAAAAGAGATGTGCAAGAACAAGGGGGCACAATTTGAAGATAGAAGGGGGACGGCTCAGAGGTAATGTGAGGAAGTATTTTTTCACAGAGAGGGTTGTGGATGCATGGAACAGCCTTCCTGAGGAGGTCGTGGAGTCAAGAACAGTGGGGGAATTCAAGAATGCATGGGACAGACATAAGGCAGTCCTAGTGGGGGGTAGGAGGAAGTAAGCTGTTGGTTAACTAGGATCTGCAGCTTATCTGTTAGGTAGGAAAATGGGCAGACCAGGTGGGCCAAGCGGTCCTTATCTGCCGTCAAATTCTATGTTTTTCATTTGCTGCAGCTTGGAAGGAAAGGAGTCAAGTTTCTATTAAAGTAAATCTCAAGTGCTGCCAAGGGATTCAAATTTATAACTGAGACCAATGTTTTTTTTCTGGAAAAAGAGGTATACCAAGTCCTTGACAGTGTGAAATTAAAGAGATTTTCAAGTTTCCAGCTACAAATTTACAGTTGGCAACAATAGACTTCAGCTACACAAAATTACCCTCAAATTTAGATTTCATGTTCTTTCAGGTTTTTTTTTTTTATTTCTAAAGACATTTCATCAAAACAGGCCCTTGTCCCTTAGACTTCATCTGTTTCCATTGCTTAGACCTACAGCCTGTTGCCACAGAAATTACTCTGATGTTGCAAGCCGATGAGTATGACTTCAGGGCAAGAAAAGCAGCAGGAACAGATGAAGTTTAACAAACAGCTGGACTTAATCCAAATTCATAGCAATCATAATCGAATAATGTAAGGTCAGGAGGAACTCTAGATCCACCAGGCCCATCCCCCCACCCGCTTCACAAGCAGGGATCATTATGTGGTGCTGTATAAAGATGTACCAATTTATAAGGATTCCCCACCCCCTCTACTACATGGGTACCCTGTGATTCCCTTGGTAAGCAGCAGTTTGCACAAGCTTACCTTGAAGACCTACACTGTCTTTTCAACCACTCTGTCCACTAAAGGCTGTTCATAGTTTACCCCCCCCCATGAGTGAAGTTCTTCCTCCTAACAGAATGCCTGAAATGTCTGAGCTTCAAGACATATCACCATGTCCTGCTGTTGTGCATCAGATCAAACATTTTCATATATTTGACCTTGTTGATACCCCTAACTATACAGAAGACTGAAACCATGTTCTTCTTCTAACTTCTTTTCTTCAGGGTGAACATGTTAAAGACCTCCAGTCTCTCCTAGCAATTGGTGTCTTCCATACCACGGATACTTTTGGTGGCACTAATTTGCACCCTCTTGACTACCTCAATGCCTTTTTTTGTATTAAGGAGCCAATAACTGCATACATTACTCCTCATGGGGCCTGACCAGGGCCTTGCAACTATTAGGGTTACCTCCCCTGCACTGCTGATCTCCCCCTTTTAATACACCCCAGTGGTCTTGCAGTCTTCTTGGCAGTAGCTGCACACTGTTTGTCATGTATCAGCCCTTCTCTATTATGACCCAGTGTCCTTTTCCTCTTCCATTGATCTGTAAGAGGCACCCTACACAGTCCATAGGTCCCACCTCTGTCCTACCTTTGTTTTTCTTCCCACAGTGTAGCACCTTACATTTGGCTACATTGAATCTAAAACTCCAGGAGTCCAACCAATCACCTAGCTTATTTAGGCCTTCCTGCTGTTTGTCCCCATCTTCAATGGAGTTCACTACCCTGGCTAGCTTAGTGTCATCAGAAAGATTAAGAAGCCTGCTGGTGATCCCAGCTTCCAGCTCGTTGATGCAAATATTGAACAGGCTGTGGCCCAAGCACCAACCTCTAAGGGAGGCCGCTAAGTACCCCCCTCTCCACTTATAGTGCCCACCCACCACAACCCTCTGATTCCTGCCTCCAAGCCAGTTGGTAATCCACCTTGTATCTGTCATGTATATCACATTGGTGTACTTTGCACAGAACCTTGTCATGTGCCACAGTGTCAAGTGCCTTGCTGAAGTCCAGGTAGACTACATCTATGACTCTTCACCTGGCCACCTCCAAGGTTAACTTCCTTGAAGGAAGAGATCAAGTTTGTTTGGAACAATCTGCTTCTCATTAAGTTATGCTGAATGAAATCAAGAACCTTGGCTGCTACCAAGTTGATTATTCTGTCCTTGATAATGGATTTTAGGACCTTGCCCAGCACTGGTATCAGACTGCCAGCCTGTAGTTTCCACTGGGTCTGACCTTGCCTCTTCTTTTAGGTGGGAACCGCATTGGTTACTTTTTAGTCCTCAGTAATAAATAATGGAATATCCTGACATTTTGGGGTTGTTTTTTTTTTTTTTTTGGAATGCTACGAATGTTGAATCTTGCCAATGTCAACTGTAATTTATTTTGCAGGACACAGAAAAAGCACTTTTAGGAAATAGTGGCATCTGTTGGAAAATAGGGAAGTAATCAAGCTTAAAGCAAGTCCTCCAAGAGATGAAGTATGAGTGACTGTTGCTTATGTTGAGAATTATCCAGACAAAGTGAGATCAAAGAGGAGTCTTTCATGCCAAAATATTTCCTTATCAGGATGATTATAGGTGTCATGACCTGGAGATGGTGAATTGGAGAATGGACCTATGAAAAACCTTTACTCACTTGGAAATATAGAAACATATAAACTGACAGCAGATAAGGGCCACTGGGCCCACCCAGTCTGCCCATTTTTATTATCTTCATTTTTGCTGCAGACCTAACTTCCTTATCACAGAGCTTCTACTTCTTGGGGTTCTTTTAAATTTGACACTAGGTTTTAACAATCAAGAGTAATAGTAGGAATGACTTAAAGGACCTGAGTTGAATCTGTATAGTATTACCCATTGCTTAAATAGAAATAGAATATTTTAGTTTTTATGGGGTTCAAACGAATGTTAATGAAGCTACAGCTATAAACAAAGTGTCAAGAGGGAAGCAGGAAAATAGATTCAATAATGTTTTTACAGATTTGATTCTCTTATGATCTAAGCAATAGACAGTTCTCAGTATCTTGCTGTTGAGAGGAGTGAAGAACAATAGACCTTACTAGTCCAGATTCAGAGGCTGGTTGAGAAAGGTCATAAGTAAAAATAAACACGAAGAAGAATAATGAGTGAGCAAGGCATAGTGAGAAAGAGGATGCATTTAATGTGAACTATGGGTAAACGGTTGATTAATTAAGAGTATATCCTAATTTTCTGATGCTAAATCATAGAAACATAGGCACTGCTGGCAGAAAAAGTATTTAAATCATGTCTGCTGCTCTGGTGGAAAACACTGTGTAGTTTTTGTAAAAAGAGATAGTACCATGTCTACTAGCAAGGGTATTAATGGTAGATAAAGATGAACTTCTAGTTTTTCTTCGTGGGGTGAACAGTTTTGCAAAATGCCATAATAGCTACTGAGGCAGTGATGAATTAACTAACCAGCAGCTCTTTCAAGACTGGCATCTTTCTCGTAAGATTTCTAGAAATGTTGCCACATAATTATTTGGTTAATTATATGTATTGTAAGACTAGAAGTGCCAATGTTAGGGTGTTGAGTCTTTGGTGAAGGGCATAGAGCCCTGTGGTTAATGGGGTACAAAGCTTTAAAGGGAATTTGAGCACTGTATTTTCTTCTTTAAATGCTGAAATTTATTTTCCATTCTATGGTTGCTTCATTAGAAGCTAGAGTGTGTTGCTAGGCCTCTGGCTTCTGCTGTAGATGATGGAGTGTGGTGTTAACAATACGGCTTCTTCATAGGAAAATGGAGTATGTCACCCTAAGCTCTGGATTCAGGCTTGAAGAAGAGCTTCATATGGTGGTTGTATGACAATGGGTTTGTTGGAAGTGCTGTATGGGATCTGGCTGTAGTTCAGCAGGACCAGGACTCACTGGATTTAGAAGACTGAGGCATCACATGAGAAGAGATTGATTCAGATTGAGGGGTTGAGGCTTGGGATATAGATGGCATCAGTTCTATACCTTTCCTGAGGAGGCATAAGGTGCACAGGAGACTAGTAAATGAATGCTAAAGTATTCAATATTACATGATGAGGAGCACTTGTATTCAAGGAATGAAAGTAATTGGAAGACACCATGGAGCTAGACAGCAAAAGTCAAAAAGGTAATGTGTTAACTGGTAGTACATGAGCTGGAGCTGTTTTTGAGCTGAGGCAGGATTTATAGAATTACAGGACCAGGACACAGCATCAAGAGTAGATTTAGTGGTAAACTAAGTATGGAGTAATTACTAGTGTTTTGTGATGATTATTAGAGTACTACTGTAGTGAATGCTTGTGCAAGATGGTATGGTGCTTCTGCAACTAATTTGGGTGAGATTACTGAGTACATTGGGTACAATAGCTCAGTACTGTTGATAAGGAGATCATTGGTAGAAATCAGAGGGAGGAGGTAGTTGGTAGGATACTGGATATGTGTGTGTGTCTCCTTTCATATTCTCTGTTCCCAAAGAACTACCACACTTATGGGGTACCAGCGGCAGAGAAACCCTCTTGAGGATGGTTCCACCCCTAAAGGTGTCACAGGACTGCAGGTCCCTTGCTTAAAGGTACCTTAGGGAAGATGCCCAAAAAGACAGAGCCAAAGGCATCAGTAGAACCAACAGGACATTGTCTTCAACTGAGGACAGAGGGATGGCCATGGTATTGAACAATTAGTGAGGAGCAGTGGAGCCACCATATAAGTCCCAACTCGCCCAACAGCATGAACTAAATATATTATCTAAACACTTTTATAACCTTTAGTATGGAGAAGAGGAATCACTTTTGTGGAGGAAATTTCAGGGAATCTAAGGATTTCGAGCACCATCACTCCAAACTTAATGAGCTACTAGTAGAACCTCAAAAAAGAAGCGGAACTCATAACATGTCACTGGAACAAGGGAGCATGGAAGTTTCTCCTTTTGTATAAAGACTTCCATGCCCATGAAACTGTTTGCCATCAGGGGTGAACATGGGTTAGCAGTTTGTGAACAATCCAGCACTCCAAGCTTAGAAACTTCAGTGAGAGTAAATTTTTTAATGAAAATTAAATACTTACAATAGTACATAAAATAAGTAGCACACATATATTGAATCTGCTGAATACCAGCTATCACACTCTGCACCCAGCCTCAGCACTTCAGGGCTATGCTACCCCTTCATCAGGAGACGTGACCAAACATACATCATCAGTGTTATTAAATAACCTTTAACACAGGCGTGTTCAATACAATGAATTAAAAACACCAACTAAAGCTTATATTGTCTAAATCTTTCAAAAAACATACACCAAAAAATCACATATCATATATGGAGGGGTTCTGATACCACAGCTCTGTTTAGTGATGATGCAGGAAAAAGAATTAAAAGGTAAATTACCTGCACACAGCACTGCTGTGGTATCTGAAGTCCTGCAGTATGGAAAATTGATTAAAAACCGTGTTATTTAAATCTCATAATATGGGTTATATTAACTATGGCACCATAGTCTCTGGACAACACTAAAAGAATGATTACTTATAAACATAAAAATGTTTTTTCATCTATCTTATTCTCATATTCATATCATTATTTTTAACATTAATGAACCAATGTTGAAAACAACATGCAACATTAATATCAACAATATGCAACACTAATTGATATTAGCCATGTATATGGGACTGCCACTCCATTTGATTATTAAAACCATGTGGTTTAATGTTTTAAGTTTAAAAATCCACATGGACTCTTTCCTGTCAAGTATGAGGCCTCTGCCCCCCCGGCCTTCCTTTAAAGGGGACATGATCAATGCCTGCATACTGTACATAATGCTTTGTAATATCCATCAGTTCTGCAAGGTGTTTACCAACAGGGTGGGCGATATCTTTTTTTTCTGACTGGTCCTGTAGTGCTCCTGTATTCTCTCCTTCAAACTCCTTGTCATCCGTCCAACATACATTTTTCCACAGGAGCACCACAGGGCATATACTACATATTTTGAGGAGCATGTTATAAATTCATTGATTTTTACTTCTTTGATACCTAATGTCCCAGGGTTCATAAAGATTTTGCACTGCAATGCTGATTTGCATGTTTTACATCTCTTGCATGGGAAGAAACATTTTGGTTTGTTACCCAGCCAGGTACAGCTTGCAGGTTGTTCCTTATATTCACTGTGCTCTAACAGGTCCTCGAGGCCTTTGACTCTTTTAAAAGCTACTAGGGGTCCAATTTCTGATATATTTTGAAGGTCCCTATCTGTACCCCACACATGCCAGTATTTCTTTTACAATCAAACATAGGTCCAAGGATCTTGGTCCATATGTGGTTGCAAAAAAATGATCTTGTCTTTATTTTTTTCTGCCTGCTTGTACTGCAAATGGTCCATTCGACAAAGCAATTCTACCTTCTGTAGTGCTTTCTCCAAAACCCCTGATGTGTAACCCTTGCTTTTAAACGTATAAACAGTTCATCTTTAGCATGTAGAAAATCCTCAGGTTCTGAACAATTTCTCTTAAGGTGGATTAATTGGCCATATGGGAGTGTCTCAATGGTGTGCTTAGGATGGGCACTGCAGCCTTGGAGGACACTGTTGCCAGCTGTGAGCTTTCTATAAACCTTGTTCCAACTGGTGTCTGTGTTTTACCTAGCAAAGTTAAATCCAAAAAATTAATAAGACTTCTGTCATAGTGGGCTGAAAACTGTAAACCCAGCGTGTTGTCATTAATGTATTCTAAAAAGGTATCAATTTCACCCTCTGTGCCATCCCATACCATCAGTAAATCATCTATAAATCATTTTGTATTTAACTATTTTGTCAAAAAATGGATTGGTGTTTGGGTCCTGAATTGCAGACATCTCCCACCAGCATATATAAAGATTTGCATGAGAAGGTGCAACTGAGGACCCCATGGCTGTACCTCATATTTCATGAAAAAACATCCATTGTATAAGAAATAAATCAGTGGTTAAAATCAATTCTAATGCCCTTGTGATTAATTCAACAGGATATATTAAATCAGACTGTTTTAATAATGCTTTAACAGCAACTGCAGCCCTGGGGTCCTCAGTTGCACCTTCTTATGCAGTCTATATATGGGTTGGTGGGAGAGGTCTGCAATTCAGGACCCAAACACACACTGTACAGATCTCAGCTTCTTTACTGATGGAAAGGGGTAAGCATTAGGCTTGAGACCCCAAGGCATGTCCCACGCCTGGTTTAATGCCTGCAGGGTGGGAGTGGGGTGTTATTGTTAGAAACCCCCATGCCACATTTCCCTACTTTTTTTGCTTTAACCCTAACTAGTGCATTAACAAAGTTTTTTGCAATGAATTTCCTTACTTTTTGAGAAAGTATAACTGTATTCTTATTTCGCTGAGGGCCCTGTACTCCCATCCATCACTAATTTTTCACATAGTTTGATCTTTTCCTTATGGGACCGCAGAGCCCTCTGGGCCCTGCACTTCCATTCCTCTGTAAATGCAGATAGATAGATTTTATATATATATATATATATATATATATATATATATATATATATGTATATATATATATATATATATATATATATATATGTATATTATATGTATATATATATATATATATATATATATACATATATAGAGAGAGACACACAGAGAGAGACACAGAGACAGAGAGAGAGAGAGAGAGAGAGACAGAGACAGAGAGAGAGAGAGAGAGACACACACAGAGACAGAGAGAGAGACACACACACACAGAGCTTCCTGAATTAGTGGCCTTGATGGAGGAGGAACATCTGGATATCGTGGCAGTCACAGAAACATGGTTCACACAAAACCATGACTGGGACGTAAACATACCAGGATACACTATCTACAGGAGAGACAGAGAGGGTAAAAGAGGAGGAGGAGGAGTAGCTCTTTACATAAGGGAAGGAATCAAAGTAACAGAACAAAAGAAAACAGGGAGGAGAAAGAAGCACTGTGGGTAAACTTGGAGACCGGCAATGGCACCACAATCCAGCTCAGAGTTGTATACAGACCCCTCTCAGGGGAGGAAATGGACAAGGAAATGATAGAAAGTATACTTAGTATGGCAAAAAGGGAGATATTGCTGATGGGTGATCTGAATATGCCAGATGTTAACTGGAGTGCAGTTGCCACAGCCACTCGAAGAGTGGGGTTATTCTAGATGCCCCACAGGGGCATGCCTTAGACAACTAGTATTGGAGCCCACTCGAGAGGGAGCAATCTTAGACCTGGTTCTCTCAAATGGAGATGAAGAGAGGATCACAGATGTAGAAGTGGGTAGCCATCTGGGAACTAGCAACCATCGAACAGTATGGTTCATAATAAACACAGCAATAGAGTCAGCACACAAAGGCAAAGGTACTGGATTTTAGGAGGGCTGACTTTGCTAAAATGGGTAAGTGCCTAAGGAATGCACTAGCAAATGGGCAGGAAGGAGGGGTGGAAGAACAATGGGAATGATAAAACTGCCATCACAGAGGCAACAAGCCTTTGTGTGAAGCAAATAAACAAAACTAAACGATGTAAGAAACCACTATG